>CATIWF010077642.1:0-67255 GCA_949630135.1 Balakata baccata | reverse complement strand
AATATATTCTTAATTCTATAATTCTTAATTATGAGTATGAAGGATAAAAAATGCATAATATTGACATTTGCAAGACTTTGATGGATACAAAAACAATAAGTATCCCAATTATATTTTATCATTGTCCCACACAAAGGATGCAAAAAAAATTTAAGCGGCTGCCCAACTTTGATCATTTTGTGCTTTTTGAGATAGGATTTAAAGAGAGAGACCAAAGAAATTTGGTGAGGTCCACTTACTTAACTTTACCTATATATCATGTCTTTCACTCCCATTTAGGAAATTATTTAGTCTACTTCTTGTTTGTTACTTGTGAATGCTAATTAGTTACATCTTAAATTAAATAAATTTTCTTACTCTTAAATTAAGTTTAATCTCTATACTTTATTATCAATAAAAGGTTAAAATTAAACATTAAATCTTGAATTTTTAAAAACAAATAACTTTATACCTACTAGGAAGATTAATATATGGGTAACTATGGTTTTTGTAAGAATAAAGTCATATTTATGAAATTTTAACAAAAATTTAATCCACGAATTTGATGGATTGTCAAGGTTATAGTAATTGTATCGCTCAAAATTATCTATACTTCATTAAATTAGAATTAAGATTTAAGAAAACAAGTAATTCATAAGATTTATTTTATATTTTTATATAATGGATCGGAATGAAGATTCGAGCGGGAGAACTCAAAAACTGTAGTCACCAAATCAATAATTATTAAATTAAAACTTATTTGTTAGTAATTGATAATAATTCTTATGGTTTTTAGTTGTTCTCCAGAGGATGCTGGTATATGTAAGTAAGTTTGAGTTTCGACCAGAAGTTATCAGTACAAAGACAAAGAATGCATAATACATTAGTACTCATTTTGGCTTGTTGTGATGATCCTAAAAAGGACAGCCTTCTTGTTTGTTTTCCTTGTCCACGTATTTTATTTTTCTTTTCTTTTCCCACACACTGCAGCTCTTGAGAGATGCAAAATGGAAAACTACAAAGAAATTATTGTTCATGTCCTTGTTCCACTATATATATATTCTTTAAATTTTCTGCTCGATTCTGTATATTCTCCATCAATTCTTGTGTAGTGATGGCCTAATTCATATATGGGAATATTGTCCCCTTTGCTCCATTAGGGTTTGTGCTTTATAATTGGCAAATTATAGTACGCAATTTAATGTACAGTGCTATATGCTCCAAATGAACTCATACGTGCCAGATTTTTATTTTTCTTTTTGATACATTATTTAATAACTGTAAATATATTATTTTAATAATAGTAGTTTTTTGAATTTAACAGTTGTTTCTCTCAATTCTTTATTTTAATAGTTTTTTCTGTTTTTTTACTTATTTTGTTTGTTGCTTTTGACCAACCTATCTTTCTATTTTTATCAAGATTTTCTTACTTATTTTATTTATGTTGTTCGATTGCCAAATGGATGAATATATTTCATTTGAGAATGTGAGTTGTGAGAGTTTGATTTGTGAGAATTTAGGTAATAATCAAACATAAATAAAAAGATAAAAAAATTCATGAAAACATATACAGTTATAAAATAATATATTTACAGTTATAACATATTGTATCTACAATCATAAAATAATGTATATACATTTATTAAATAATGAATCTGAATCTGTTAAGTAAATAATCAAACATAGATGAAAATATGAAAGAAATTCATAAAAATAAATAATGAATCTACAGTTATAAAATAATATATCTACAATTATTAAATAATAAATCTGAACTTAGAAAGTAAATAATCAAATATATAAGAAAAGATAAAAAAATTTATGAAACAAATAATAAATGTACAGTTATAAAATAATGTATCTACAATATTAAATAATAAATTTGAATTTGATATGCAAATAATCAAACATTAAGTAAAAAATGAAACTAATTTATTAAAACAAATAATGAATATACAGTTATAAAATAATATATCTATAATTATTAAATAATGAATCTATATTTATTAAAATAATATATTTACCATTATAAAATAACAAATCTATAAAAAGTTATCAATTTATAACTTTCATATGCACAAATGGACCTTTGAAACACTGTACAATAAGTGCATAATATAACAAATCTATATAATGACGTCCCAATTCAAAAATATTCCTAAGTCCCAACTAAAATAATATGGGTAATTATTACATTTATTCTTTATTAGAGTTGGATCCTCCTAAGAAATTGTGACATTTACTATTTAAAATAATTTGAATATAAATTTTAAAGTTAACTCTTTCTAGGGAAAATTACAAATTATACAATTTGTCCCTAATAGATTAAATTTATAAGGGAATACTAGGTCAAACTTTAGAAAATAATTAAATAGTAATAATATCTTTATTATTTCACCACAATTTGACCTTTTTTTTATATATAAAATCTAAGGAATGGGCATAATAGTAGATTATGATAAAATAGAGAACAAATAGTATAATTTTGAAATCCTAAGAATACAAATATATTATATCAAACCATATGAAATAAATAGTAATTTAATATAATTATACTCAATGTTTAAGTTAAAAAATTCGTTTAATTAAATAGAATAAGCTAGTAGTTAAGGATTGTGACTCCGTTAGTAATGCATATTGAATTTATTAGCAAAAGCTCTTGGTTTCTATCTCCAATAAATACATCTTTGGAAGGAGTGGACAATTTTAACCATGACTAAAAGTCAAAAGACTTAGCTTCAAATGGTAAAATGAATAATAATACCTATAGTTTATGTTAAAAAAAAAGAGAGAGAGAGAATAAGTCAATTAAAGGATAGTTAAATAGGTATTCTCACTCGTTATAATTGTGAAAAAATTGCAAAATCATCTCTTTACCATCATATATCAATATTGGCAAAAATTTAATATTTATGTGATGATCTACTAATAAACGAAAAAAAGAGAATAAAATGATAATATATTAAAAAGATACAAGTATAATTATTTATGAAAGAGAATTTACTATTTATATATTCCAAATCCATATCTGAATAGAGAACTCAAGGATTCTTTCTTGTTTGAACAGGTAAAATCTCTGAATTTTACATCTTAATGTAAGTATATAATACTTTTCTGAATAAGAATATTTTACGAGTATGAATTCTGATCATAGTCATCAATACTCATGTGTTTCCAAAGCATATAACTACACTACTAAGGATGGTTTAATTTTTTAACAATAATTTTTGAGAAATGTGACTTGTTCAAATACTTTTTGTTCAACTGGTCCTAATTTTTATAAAATTTTTGTATTTTATTCATCAATTTATTTGTTTTATTCGACATATTTATATAAATTGGAACAAATTGAGACAAAAAATATTGAGACAAGTAGTATTTTTCATAATTTTATGGGGTGAATTACATCAACGGTATCTTAATTATGTAAATGGTAATAATTCAGTATCTCAAAAATTATTTTAGTTATAAAATAAAAATTGATATAATTTTATGTTATAAATAATATTTAAAATACTGAATTTATTACAATTTATATAATTGAATACTTGAATACTGTAGATATAATTAACCCTAATTTAAATGGTCCGTTCATCAAATGCATTGGAATAGGAAAATCAATAATTTGTGTTTTAAATTCAACTTTACTGCTCTAGATATTATTATTATTATTATTATTATTGTTATTATTATTTTGCAGTCCTTATCATTAATAGGAATAAGAGAAAAAAAAAAAGGAGGAAGTGGGTCTCAATGTGTGACCCTAACAATAATCACTCGGATTAGATGAATTGATGCATGTAATTGACAGCTTATAAAGGTGTGATACCACTGTTAACATGCAACTTTCTTTCAGGGTCAAGGAAGCAAAGAATTTTATTAGTGGGTCTAAGCATAAAAATGATAATTAAAGCCAACTACTAATTATAATGATTTTGACCCCAACCTACTCTATGCCTAACTTACTTAACTACTACTTACTGGCCATAATTTAGAAACTTCTCAATAATACTCTGATTAATCAAGTTAATGATAACATATCTTGCAAAAAAAATTAATTTTCATTTAGTCTAATTCATGGTAATTCTTTTAATTTGTCAATTTATTAACCTAATTCTTTATACAATTTTTTCTCTCAACAAGCTTCGCAAGTTTTTACTTTACAATTAAATTAGTCTCATTAGTCTGACATAGGAATAACATAAATACTTATAAAGAGAACAATATAACAAAAATAGACAAATTATAACATATTAAAAAAAAAATCTCTTGTAAAAAGTCGATTGGCATTTAGCATCATAGACATAGTTGAAAATTGAGATGCTGGATGTAAAGTTATTGAAGTGTGATTGTATGAAAATGGAATTTGATTCAAAACATTGACACAAAAAGAAGGGATTGTTGCTAGTGGCGTGTCCCTCGATGGCATAAGAGTTTTGTCCCTCCAAAGGTCTCATGATCGAGACCCCTAAAAAAAATATTGTTGCTTTGGCACGGGCAGCAGCAACAACTAGCTAGCTTAATCTATCTCTTATTTAGTGGGTTTAATGCATTGTTCCCTTTGAAATGACTCCTTTATACTCTTTTTTTGATTTGTCGAGGATTTGGATCCAAATTATGGTTTTGGACATTGTGTCTTGCACATGGGCATTGGGGTTTTTGGTTAATATCAACAATTTCAAATGGTAGGGGAAAAAATTTGTTCTTTTGGCCGACAAAATAAGCTTTTGATCATTCAATTCTATGCCACTATCAATGGCGATGAAACTATTAGTATATGTGGTTAGATGCCTCCCCGGAATCACTACCTCAGCTTGGTTTGGCATGCCATCTTGATAGATAAGAGGGAAATGGAATCCATTGTTAATACCAGTGTTGTAAGAACCAGCTTGGCCTAGCCGGTTCAACTAGAAAAATTAAAAATTAGGCATTAGGCCGAACGATTTTTATCTCTAGAATTGGAGGGAAAATAGCTCAGCCTCAAAACCAAAGATCAGGCCTGTTTAATTGGAAATCAAATCGGGTAGATCGGTTTCTGGGTCATTTTAATTTTGTGCCAAAAAAATAATTATTAAATTTGGCTCAATTTAGCCAATTCAACAGATTCCACAATTAGTTAAATTGGTCAAAGTAAACATATTTTTGAAGATGTATCTCGCTCTTATTTATAAGATGTTATGTCATTTTCCTTTTTATTTTTTTTTATATGGGATTGTTGACTCCTTTATATATTCCCTTTTTTTTTTGCTCTTTTTTATATTACTTTTCCTTTACAATTGAGGATTTTTTGCTTACTATATTTTCAAGTTATAGGTTGTTTTTACATTTAATAATTAATTAAATATTTAGTTATATAAATATATGGAATATGATTTTTTTTAAAATAAAAAAAGAGAATATGAGACAAATTATATTAGTCTAGTACACTATGAATGACCTCCAAGAATTAATATTCTATTTTTATTATGTATGAGACATATTATATCTTATTATATATAAAACATGTTATATTTTATAAAAATATTACGAATATCGGTTTAACCTCGGTTTGACCTTAAACCTATGACCCATTACCTTTTTTGGTTCATTGACCAGACTGGTTTTTACAACTTTAGTTAATACTACACACACATATATGTGATGCACATGCCTAGCTAGTGGCACGATCCATGATGAATCAAGTGATTAATAAATCGCTATATAAAGTAAAATTTACAAAAAATTACTATTTATGTAATGCCCACATAGTTGGGCCTAGAAATAAGGTGGAATGAGAATGATATTTTGGTAATTAAAAGTAGCTATATTTAAACTCGATTCTACTTCGTTTTTTTCATTATTTTCATAACCCTAGCTGCCCTACAGACTAGAAAACGACTAGAGAACTTCTCCTTCATCCTCCGTTGTTTCTCCCTTTATTAAACACAAGAAAAACACCTTTGAAATTAGTTTTTATAAGATTAAACCAAGGATTTTAAAATTTTCACTTAAGAAAACGAGTTTGGGTTTGAACAACCCTAAGAAAAACACCTTTGAAATTAGTTTTTATAAGATTAAACCAAAGATTTTAAGATTTTCACTTAAGAAAACGAGTTTGGGTTTGAACAACCCTGGGAATCGAAGTTCTCTATCTCTATTCTTGATTTCCATATGTGGTTCAATAAGTATTTCAATCTCCTACCACCATTGGTTGCATTTTATCAATTATTATCGTTTTAAAGTTAGGGTTTTCCGATTTTTCAGTATGGTTCTCTTATAACTGATTGTATTGATCAGTTTGTGACCCTTGACCCATGTTATTGATGCTAGAGAATAATGTAGAAGGCAGAAACGTTCACCAAAACGAGAAGAAAATGATAGAGTGAGGGTTTTCAATCGGCTCCATAGTTAGAGGATTATACATATAATCATGTTCATTAGTTACTGCTTAATTGTTTAATGATAAATGAACATTCTAGGTTATATGTTGTTATATGCCATGGATATTAGTTTAATGGATTGAAAATCGAGTATATGAATTAAAGGAATGAAATATTCATATTTGTAAGAATAGTTCGAAATGAGCATGAATACAAGTTAAGACATGTTAATAATGATAACTTGGACTATATATATATGTTTTGTGGTGCTTTTGTATTAGAGTCTTTGGAATCAAAATAATTGGAGTTTACATATGAAAGGAGAATTTTGTTTATGTTGTTGTCGTGGAATTCACAATCACGGCATAGAAAGCACTCGCGAATCACACAATACACCTATACCTTGCCTTGCAATGGGCAGGGCCGTGGCGTGCCACAATACACTATAGTGTGCCAAGGCACACCCACCCAATGCACTTGTGTAGAGTAATAGATATAAGGATAATGAGATATATGCATGATATGCTATGATATGACAAGAGGTATATGAATATGTATATATGATAATACATGGATGACTCTATAGGAGTTGAATATTATAAATTATTATAGAAATGTTAAATGACGAGATTATACATTATGCTATTCATGTGATATGTTATATCATTGTATTTTTTATATGATTCATGGGATATGAACTATGCTAATAAAGAAAAGTAAAAAAGACAATAATGCCCCTACTTATACTAGGACTAACTCTATGATAGATGACATGTTATTAAGGGTAATTACGTTACGATGGATTTTAATGCAGAATTATTTTAAGGACAAGGTGACTGAAGCTCTAGTTTGAGCATCATTGATCTTATGATGCTAGCAATTTTCTTTTTACTAAATCAAGTTGGCTGAATCTCGGAGAGCACACTTGATTTGATGAACTCAAATGAGCACACATGTAACAGTTAGTGAATAGAGTGACTAAAACTCGGAGAGTGTTATAATTCATAACTCGTATCTGGATAGTCCATATTTAGAGTTTTGGGCAAAATAAAAGGGATATGATAAGCTTGATGCATGAAAATGGTTGAGATATATATATATAGTTTATTATAGTAATGACTATTATGTTGCAATGATTTTAATTATTGATTTATGCAAACATCGTATCTTGATTAAATGTATAAAATATGCATGAAACTTTATTAAATGTGTTATTATTTTGTATATGTCCACATGTCTATGTATGATCACGATGGTAATGGAATAAAATAGGAAATAGACCATGGATAGCTTAATGCTAAAATCATTATGGTAAATTATATGTCCATGCAAGAAATAAATGGTACCCACAAAATATAAACATGTGTGAATATAAATTGATTTTTTATGCATATCATAGAGGACATTATAGCGAAATTCTATATGGTTAGTTATTATTGGAGAAAATTAAAGAGGAAACATGATATATAAAGTATGCATGCATAATAATTGTTGATTATATGATTGTTATAGTGCATGTACACATTCACCACTAAGCACGAGTTGCTTAGCATGTAGGTGAGTAGCACCCCACCTATATAATGGATATAAGTGGAATGCCACAAAAATAACTGGATGAATCCGTCTAAATTAAAACTTTTCTTATTATTAGATAAATTTAGAAATAGATAAGTCTGATTAAACATGCTATTTCAGTTATTATCTCATATCATGAATTATAGATATCTCATCTAATCATTATTGTCAATTTAAACCTGCTGTGGCTTACAAACTTCACACATGACCATATACTAATCATTATATTAAAATATTAAACATGTTTTTCTACTTTATACATGATATGTCTACCAATCCAGATGTACATATATAACAAAATACAAAAATATAATGTCATTGACGTATAAATCGGATCTCAATGTCTCATATGAGGTGGGTTTTAACTTCTTTTTATAAAATTCAAATCTTTTATATATAACCTTCTAAATTTGCATGAGAAAAACTCACGTTAAGTCATTTATAGTTTAATGGTATATATAAATATCAAAATTCTCTCAGACAATCACATGAATACATGACATATGTCATATTACATATAAAAGTAAAAATATGGGGGTCGACAAGCAAATTTACCAAAAAAAACCATTAATTGGGTTAATTCATCATTTAATAATTTAATTTATTAGTGAATAGTATTAATAATTTATTAATTAGAAGTACAATTCTATTAAAAATAGGTAGTTATGTTATATATATATAATTATAAATATAAAAAAATATAAAAGAAATCCATTTATTTGGCAGTGGCGGGTGTTGCTTACTGCTACTTGGAGCTCCCTTCACCATAGTTTTAGTAATGAATGATCAATTGTTAGTTACCAAAAATGGCCCTTAAAGTTTGATCAATTTTCTGGGCTTAATTATATTTCACTTTTGGATTTAATATCCTAATTAATACTAATTTAAGATTATGAATTACCAATCAAAATTTCAAAATATCAATCCATCGCAAACATAAACTGTCACAGACTTCAATTGTGTGTTAGCTTTGGTGTTTGGTGGATACTTTTTTCTTGGGTGTTTTTTATATAATAATATTTTATATATAATTGATTAGTGACTAAAATCAAAATCTAAGCTAAAAGAATTATAATAAAATTGCAAAAGATGAGATTATTTATACATTGGGAGGGTAGAAATGTCCTGAAACATTGCACGTTAATAGATAACTAATGTTATATATATATATATATAATAATTTGTATATAGTAAATAAATTAACAACCATAATAAGCAAGGTAATTAATAAATCTGATAATTTAGCATAGTTTTTCTATATATAATATGATATAAAAATCAAATACAATCATCAACCATTGGTATTTAAATTAAATGTGACTTAATTATATGATAATTAAAAGTAACCAAAATTAATTTGCTTAACAAGATTATTATTTTTAATTATAATTTGACATGATTTTTTTATATATAGTATGATATAAATTAGTATTTAAATTAATGTGACTCAATTATATAATAATTAAAAGTAACTAAAATTAATTTGCTAGATTGTCTTATTATTATTATTATTATTTATCTAATAATGATGTGGATGATTGACAATATGAGATACAGGAAAATGACCGTGTAAAATACTTACTACCTCTATTTTATATATCATTCTTGATAATTAATAAATTAGTAATTTAAGATAAACATGTACTCTTATAATTTAATATGACTAAAATATCATAATAGGATGAAATAAATTAATAAAAAAATTATATAAAAATCAAATAGTAATTAATAACGAGTTTAATATCTAATAATTACGTGCAAGATACGTTAATGAAAAATTAGTTTTAAATAAACATGCAAATAGCATATAAAAAATGAGCATACCAATATATAAGGTTTACATATTTAACTAACAACATATATCTATTATTAATTTAACTTGTAAAGCAATGTATCCATAATTTATGTCATGCCAAACTTATGTAAACTATTCCATTTCTTTTAATCATGTAATTATTTCCTACCTTGCTCATTGTGATATTTAATTCATCTCTTTAATCCATTTAACATACAAATACTTTTCATATCACACTTTATAGTTATTAGCCCAAAACTAGTTTTCGGATTATTCAGATACGAAGTGTGAAATAAGAGCACTCCATAAGCTTAAGCCACCATATTCACTATGATATTCAGCCAAGAGCGCTCTACAAGCTTAAACCACCATATTCACTATGATCTTTAGTCAAGAGTGCTCTACAAGCTTAAACTTCCTTAACCGAGTACTATATATCATCTGTATGTAAATGAGATCAATGGCGCTCCACGAGCCTAAGCCACCTTGTTCCTAAGAAATATAATTGGTTCGGTATCGTAAATTTCCTTAATAGTATACCATCTACCCTAAAGTAGTCATCAAATAGAGAAATGAGCATTTATATCAAAGAATCTTTTATTTTAACCTTATTCTTTCATGTTATCATCATGTTACATATAACATATATATGTTCACATATTATAATTATGTTCATCAATATGTGTACATGTGATTTAACATCATTCTCTAACATTTAGGCATGTTCAACATGTTTTGGACCCATCAAAACATCTATTGAACAAAGACAACCTTTGCTGTGAATATGTATTCATTGTTATGACCAATTGTGCTGGCCGTGAAAGACACTAAATCAAGGCTTTATGGTCATGACAATTTTCAGTATGATTATGACATTGGTTGTGAAAGAATCTAACTTGTCCTTATAGTAAAATTTTGTCAAAATTCTACTTCTAAACATATATAGAAATCATCTATGGACATTTAACACAATCACAATCAAGTTAACACATCTCAAGCTTTACATGCAAATCACACTTTCAAACACATTTGTCACTTTCATGCCTATTAACATTTTATGTATATTCAATTACTCAAATTAACCTCCCTAATCATTTAATCATGTCATTTTATACTTTCATATTTTATATTTAATTTATAATCCTACATTTAACACATATTAAGTTCTTAATATTTACACCAACTCATGTCACAAATATCACTTACATATGCATGTTTATTTAGTAATTTAACATGCCAATATACCCTATTTCATTCGTATATTCTCTTACAGACATCTCATATTTCCAATAACTCATTAGATATACACATGCTACACAAAATCCATCATTATAACATATAATTCAATTAATTAACATATAATCATGCATCAAGGCGAACAAAAATGCTTAAATGTACAAATCTCAATGGAGTTTTATAAAATCCAAAGCTAAGGAGCTTGACTACTCCTCTTGGTTGTTATCACCCTCCTCAACTTATTTTTCTATAGCAACCATAACCTTATATCAATTCTAAAACTATGACAAATATGTATAATCACAAATCTAATTCCATAATTCTCAAACTAAGGTTATTATGCATGTTTTCAACTCAATCTTATGGTATCTCACTTCTAATAACTTCAAAGAATATAAATATATAAAAAATCCTAATTCCCTTCATCTTCCATAACTCCTCCTCTATGGTTTTCAGTCAAACATCACAATCTATTCATATAACTTCATAATCATGACAAAGAGATATATTTATTGTATTTTCTTACCTCTTGATGGCAGAAATCACTCTTGACCACACAAAGAAACCATGGTCTTCTTTGCAACAACTTTTTTTCTCCTCCAACTCTTCACTTACGTTGATAATTCCTTCAAATCTTGCTTTGATCTTGGTTTCTTTATTAGTTTGTATTTAATCACTCATAAATCCTTGAAGATTCACTCCCTTAGGGTTCTTGGGTGTGTAAGGATGATGTTTGGGGTTTGAGAGTTGAAAAGGTGGTGAAAAATGATGATAAAAATATAGAAAAAAGCTTTTATACCCACCTTTCACGGTTATGAACCTTTTCCTACACAATCATGAACCTTTTCTGTAGCAACCGCCTTAGAAAAGTCAGAATTTTATCCAAAACTCGACTGTCATGGCCATGAACCCCTTTATCATAGTCATAACACTTTTTTTTTTATTTCTTCATTTATTTCATCTCTCTCTTCAAATTGAAGCCAACATTGACCAATATACCTCATGTATACCCCCATATACCTCTCATATATTATCAAAACTAATCCCTCTCTCTCTCTCTCTCTCTATATATATATATATATTTTAAATTCCAACTTTTAATTACCAATTTACTCTTTATATACCATAATAGCTTTTAGGCTCTAATTAGCGGGCATCACCAAGTATTTCTCACACGCAAGTTGGAGATTCATTGATGGATGCTGATAGAGAACGAGAACCATATTGGAGAGTCATAGGATAGTTATCCAGTAGAGGATTGGTGATACACCGGGATATCATTGTATTTTAGATGCATGTGTTAAAATTTTGTATTATGTACAAAGATACATTTTGTAAACATTGGGCTTGTAGCCAAACTTATAAAATTGAGATTTTTGACTAGTACATTTTCTTTATATTTTCACAAAAGTTTTTAAAACAGTCATCATGACCATGATGCATCTAATAGGTTTTTACAAAGTTTTAATTTTTACTAGATTTTCACACATGACATTGTAATGCTTCTCTTTAGCTCAGGAGAGTATTAGTCCAATAAATCAAATTTGCAATAAGATACTAATGTAATATGTCAAAATATCAGGAGGTAAATAGTATAATTTTCAAACCTTATGAAAGTAGTAGTGTATTATATCAAACTTCAGATGACAAATAATAATTTTTCCTAAAAATTATATACAACATAAGGCATAAGATTTGTTTAGTTTTACTATTTAGCTTTTTAAAATATTTTCTGGTACAATTTACTTTCTAATCCATTTTTTAGTTTACATTGTCTTTCAGCATTTTAGAAATATATAATCTCTTGCCCCAACACTAACATGAGATGGTGATACATCATCATTAAATACAGAAGTTTATATCTTTCTTAAATACAATAAAACAATGTTTACCGTAAACTGATTTAGGAAGCAAATTAAACAAAAAAATATTTTAGGATGTAAAATGTCAAAACTCACAAATACAAAAAGCAAGATATAACTTAACCTTTAAAGTATATAAAACCAACGAGTGGAGACAAATGCCAAAGTAACTTTTATCATAATATATTCACCAAATTTATGAAAAATTCTTAGGTAAATTAGGTCTGCCATATTATTTATAGATCAATTCAATTATACAGTAATATATATATATATATTGTGTTCAAAAAATAAAATAATTAAATATATATCATTATATAATTGAGTTGATTTACGAATAACGTAGTACACCGATCTATCTAAAAATTTATTACAAATTCATATGCACATTATTTATAGACGACTTCAATTATACATAACATATATACATATTGTGTTCAAAAAATAAAATAAATAAATATATATCATTATATGATTGAATTGATTTACGAAACGTGTTACACCGATATATCTAATAATTTATTGCAAATTCATATGTAAACACAAGTAGACAATGGCTGAAGCCCACAAATTGATGGATGCCCCCGTTTGATTGAACGTTAAGAATAGCAAAGATGTGGAGAAAAATTCTTATAAATAATTCTGATAATATACTCTTATATAGAAAATAAAGAATGATAAATTCTTTAGCAACATAGTTACCCAATATTAGGAGAAACACACGACATAGAAGAGCATTTCTTATTGACTATTTACTTGAGTTATTCTCTTTAAAATAAACAGTTATTTCATAAATAGAATTTCTAATAATACTTTCTATCTTTATAATTTAGAATAGAGAGTGGTTGGGTGAATTTCACTTGCGGTCCTTTAATTATATAACTTGTAACAATTCGGTATTTGAAAAATTATTTGTAATACAAAGGTATCCCAATTATGTAAATTGTAATAACTCAGTACCTCAAAAATTATTTGTAACACAAAAATACCTCAATTTTTATTTTGTAACACAAAAGTACCTCAACTTTTATTTTATAACTAAATAGTACTTCCGTCTTTTACTGTTAATCTCTCTAATTAAGTGCGATATAAAATATCCACATCAGATAAATTTTAATAAAAATAAAATTAGTTGTAATATTCACATCAGATAAATTTCAATTTTACTAACCGGATATTACAATTAATTTTATTTTTATTAAAATTTATTTGGATATTTCATGTTATACTTTTGTTAGAGAGATTAAGAAATGTTTGAGAGTACTGTTGAGTATTCTAAAAATAGATTTTGAATTTTTTTGATTTAATTGACTAATTTTTTTAATTTTTATGAATTGTTTTTTATTAAAATGTGCTTATGGAAAAAATATATATTTATATATATATACCAGAAAAAGTTTTCAAAACTCAAAAAAGTTAAAAATATAAATTTTTTTTCCGAAAAGCGTTTTTTAAACACTATTCTAAATAAACTCGAATAATTAAAGACATAAATATTATTTAGTTATAAAATAAAAGTTGAGATACTTTTGTATTACAAATAATTTTTAAAGTACTGAATTATTACAATTTACATAATTGAGGTACTCTTGTGTTACAAACAATATTTGAGGTACAGAGTTGTTACAATTTACATAATTGGGGTACCTTTGTGTTACAAATAATTTTTCAGGTATCAAGTTGTTACGAGTTATATAATTGGAATACCGTAGGTGAAATTCACCCAAAGTGGTTTGACTCTCTATTCATTCTCTATTTCAATTGTAATAAATACACTTAAACTTTCTATTCATATTTTCTTTTTTATTGATGTGTTTTTGTAAAATACTTTTATCATTCCTAATAATAAAAAATCATTTACTTTTTTCTTTTAAGAAATATTAATTTATATGAGATAAAGTAAAATTAATCGTAAAATATAAAAAATCTATTGGACTTGTAAAAAAATTTGTACTCTCTATATTTAAAAAGTGCTCTAAGGCACAGTTTGAATTGAAAAATTTTAAAATTCATAGATTTTAAATCCATAGATTGTGAAATCTATGTATTTTAAGAATTTCATCATTTGATTTAACGATAAAATCTATGGATTAATGATGCAATTACTCTTACACTTATTTTTGGTTCAATGATCACGATCTATAAATTTAACAATTAATTTTCAATTTTACTCTTTATTAAATATTGATAATTTATTATTAATTAAACATATACAATCAATTTTATTACATACTTAAAAATTTTAAAACTAAAATTGATTATTTTAAGAGTTGAAAAATAAAAAAATAATAATAAAGTTACTATACAATATAATGTTTAATTATGCTAAATAATAATAATAATAATAATAAACTAAAGCAATTAGTTAAAATTAAAAGAAAAATAATTTTTATTTTTTTGAGATTAAAGATAGTTTTGGAATATTATTAATTTATTAGGTACAATTTTGGAATAAAAAAATCTAGTAATAATTCATTATCGATAAAAATTTATGGATTTAGGACTTTCCCACTTAGTAAGTTGAAAATTTTATCCAAACAATGGATATAATATAAATTCATATATATAATATAAATTCATATATTGTTCAAAACTTTTAATATAACCGAAGATGCTTTTTATTTTATTAAAAATGCTCTTTAAAATAATACGTACTGTTGGAAATACTCCAAAATGGCAAACTGGAAATGTTAAGGATGCATAAAAAAATATATATGCATATATACAATTTCGATAACACAATGTTTAGAAAATGCATTTCATATCACAAAATTCAATTCCAATAAGCAAGCAACCAGGCACCAGCACCCTGTTTTAATATTTAGGAATTGGAGATTTGAAGATCATATGTCTATAAAATTGGTTCACTTCGTACAATAGGCATGTGAGTAGTGACTAAACAAAGTGCAGAACCTTTTCGCCAGATTGGCTAGAATTTCTGAATCACAACAGAATTTGCCAGCCCTGCCTGCTCTATTGTTTGAGTTGAATCAGTCAGAAGCTTGGGAGGAAATCCCATGAGCTGCAGCTGATAATTCTGAGCACCTCCAGGTCTTGATGCATTAATGAATGATCGAACGTCATTCACAGTGTGGTGGTAATTGAAGTGGGCGATCATGCGGGTTCCATCAGCCATCCTAAGCTGAACTGAAGTTGATGGCAATGCTTCATCCACAACCAGACCCATCGAAGGGGCCGGAGCAGCGTTAAGAGGAACTGGATCAGCAGTTGGTTCAGTTGCTGTAGGAGCACTGCTGCTACCTAGAGTTCTCCCCACACCCTGGAAGGGAACATGGCGCTGCTTCTCTGGTTCCTGCAAAAACAGGAAAAAAAAAAACAAAAAAAGGCTGAGTTTCAATACAGCTCTACCATCCAAATGTAGTTGAACATATGCATTTAGATTAAAGAAAAAATGTCACCTAGAGCATTAATTTGACAAGACTTTATATATATATATATATTAGACACTAGGAAGAATAACTTACTGGACATTTTTCTTCCCTTCTTATCAAATTGACATGAACTGATGACCTCCTATCCGCAGGCTCAAGCTCCTTAGGGCACTCGGACTTTCTGATGCTCTGTAATATGGACATAATAAACAATATCAACACTCGTGTGATCAAGAAGAATAAAGGATACAGAAAAAAGGAAGACACAATTAAGAAAGCAACAGCAATCCAGCACTCATGTAAGTTATGATGATTATCCAGCCAATAATACCCCCAAAAAAAAAATCTTGCAAGCTTTAATTCTACAAATTTTCTGTCAGAACATTACAGGGTCATCATTAATTCAGACAAACGGAAAAAAAAAATTAAAAAAGAAAAAATGGAAATTCTAACAAGTCACGATGCCTCATTTACTGCTTTACTTGGCATTTTTTGCTATCTACTAACAAGCTACAGCAGATGTTAAGACAGATGCCACCTGGCTCCAGAATACTATATATATATATGGGAATCTACTTTGCTATTACCTCTATGAAAGATGCATTTTCTGGATCATCCAACCTCCTCAAAGGGCCATCATTTACGGTAAAACCATTGGTCCAAAAAACAATATTGTGAACAACAGCCTCGGGTTGCTGAGGAGCAGATGGTAGAGTTTCCCCAGAGAGTAATCGACCAGTTCCAGTAAAACTTCTAGAGCTTGAAGATGGGAGAGAGTTATCAAGAGGACCTTCAACTGCTCCCAATTGCCTAGCTTGATTGAAAATTGCATCCACATCATTCCCCTTTGAAGGGTCTTGAACAAGCATACCACTGCAATTACAAATGTAAGCCATCAATGGGTGAGCCTCATGTTTATATTAAACAAATAAAAGAATTGTTCAAGGTCATCAAAATCAAGATGATACGATGTGGAAGAAATTCGACCCTATTAAGAACATGTAACAAAGAATTGGATGTATAGCAGGTGCAGCAAATATACACTCAATCACATTGCATTATGTCTTGGAAAATTGTAGTTATCATCTAATGTTAATGCTAAAGGTACAGTGCCCTCCACCATCAACAAAAATATGACTGGTCTCATAATATAACACTTCCTTTCACTTTGATACTTCATTCCTCTGAAATTAATTCAATGCACTGAAAAAGAGCTATGTGCAGCACAAAGTACAATTGGTCTTTTTTCTCAGAGTCGGAAGAAACAGCCTGCATCAGAGATGTTTTCATTTTTAGTTGATACTAGATATAACATACCAGTAAGAATTCAATTGACTTCCTTGTTTCATTATCAAGACAGAAAGATTGCCTTCTCACAAAATTGACTAAACAGTGAACATTAGTATACATGCCCTTACATGAATAAATTTAAGGAAAAACTTCTAGAGGTAACTTGGTTAGTTAGTTGGTGGCTAGTAAAATTACAGAACATTAGAACCTGTTGCTCTTCTAGTGATAAAAGTACATAGCATAGTTGTCAAAGGTGAAAGGCACATAAAATAAAATGAAATAAAAAAAACTCAGAACTCATATCACAACATAACACCTACATAAAATAAAATCATAAACTTAACTCAATACCAAAGAAAAGCAATTTAAAAAATCAATTTATAATGTTCAATAGGCAAAACAACAAAAAAACATGTGCAAAAGAGATAATAAAAGTAAAATATAATCTTATAAATAGCTAGAAACCTTAGTCCTAGAGTAGAGTAGTACTATTATACTAATATTATAGTATGTATTGGGTGGTTTACACATGCACACATATTTCCAATCTGGGTCACTTCTAGTATTATTACTACGAGGTGCCCTCGAAGCACCAGCACTAGCCTCAATCTCCATTAAGTATTAAACAGCATAAATAAACTATTGCATAATTTTTCAATGAATAAAAATCACAAATACTTCATAAATCATGCACAACATCACAAGGCACAAACACTGCCAATTTAAAATCAGATGTCTTCTTTTCTTAAAAAAAAATTCAAAAAACTTCTATAATGCAAAATAGAAGCTCAAGATGCACGCCTTAATAACATCGCCCGACTTTGGGCTCCTCAAGGCGCCACAGCCAGCGCCTTGTGCGGCTGGCTCTGAGGCGCACCTTTGACAGCACAAGTACATAGAGATCAATGGCATGCAGAGCTTAATAATACTATGAATGAGGACAAAGTTATCAACACCCTCAAAAAACAGCTATAATGCAAAATTCACTAGTAGAAGGCTTAAAGTCCTATGAACGAACCCAAAAAAGAAAAAGTTAAATGCTGCTCCAACATGCTATGATTTCAGCATCAAACACTCATAACTAATTCTAAAAAGTGTTTGTCGGATGCATGATCATCTAGAATCTACATCCTTTAGTAGAGTAATAATCTTTAGATATCATTTAAATAATATAATGCAGATGTTTAAATATATCCATTAATCCTATCTTTAGATATAATTTAAAAAATGCAATGCATCAAGAACCAAAGTACCGTTACAGCACCTTCCTACAATATCATTTGACTTCTTCCAAACTAAGTCCTAAATCAATACTTAGATAGTCCTTTATCTTGAAAAACCTTCGTCACAAGAGGCCACCCAACTCAAATTCACATTCCTTGAACTACTAAAAGAGATCAGAATTTCCACCTCTCTTCATTATCGAAACATCCAAAATTCCAAAGCACACAAGAATTATTAGTCAAATTACCTCTACCTGATCAGCTAATCCATTTTCCAGCCCTTTAGCAATTTTTAGCTATATAAGGCCCATGAATGTGGCTCTCACAGATTCAAAATTAAGCTCGGATAGCCATTCATTTCCGTTCTTTAGTGATAACCCTCATACTACATCTCCCACCAAAAGGTCAATACAGCATATGACCGGCATGAACAACTTGTGAAGAAATATCGACAGTGGGATCATTCCATCTCCGCATCTAAGGATCACAGCCATAGAGTCCCGGTCTAAATCATTTACAGCGATCATCACAAGAAATCTCCTAATCACATCTGCGGATCACCCATAGGAATCGGTCAGACGAAACATTAGCACAGAAGACAATCTCAACATGACAAAAGATCGGAAAACGATGATGACTGTACAACATCATTTATTAAGCCAAGAAGTGACCGGTGAGACGCATTAAATGCACATATTGCATGACGGCTTATGTGAACAGTAAGTAAAAACCTATGCTGCCAGGTCTGACCAAGAGATGCTTCTAGGAATGAAAGTGTCAGAAGTGATGGGACAATTGAGGTGGGCATAGGCTATAAAAATCTGGAAAGAGCTTAAACGAAGGGTAACTTAACTCTAAACACTTCAACCCATTATCATCTTCTTCTTTCATTCCCTTTCACTCATCTAACTTAGGCATCGGAGTGGACGCGCCGGAGCCACCTCCTGCCATCCATTCTAAGCTTTTTCAGCTTTGCAGGGCCCACAGTTGAAGAACGGAGTTATCATTTAGTTATCAAATTGACATAATGAACATCTTTATCCTCAAACCTCAAACTTTATCAACGTCAATCAGGTCAAACGGCAGTAGAAAAAATTAAATAGTTCATGGAAATTTCTCGCTTGTATCTTTCCCTTGCCTTTCACTCGAAAGTTAAAACTTCAACAAATAACAACAAAAATACTTGAACACCAGCAAAAAAAGATGTATAATTGGTTTTCAATTTACAAAGAAATTAAAGAAATAGAGAAGAAAGAATATAAATATAAAAGAAAGAACCTCTTCTCGCCACCAGTGTAGTACTCTTGAGGAGCATCATCTTCGCTATCGGAGTCAGGACCGGAACGCCGGTTCAGATCCGATAGAGTACGGATGCCGCCGGCGCGACTGCTGGATGGCTTAGCCGGTTTCTTGTCCCGAGACGCCATTGGATTCTAATTGAACGCCAGAGAGATAGACGCGATGGAGGTTTTCTTCTGGGCGAGTGTGCTTTTTTTCTTAAAATATGAGAAAATATTAGACGCTCTGTAGAAGCGCGTGACTCTATTATTCTTATCTTACGGCGTAACATATGAGATTAATAAGAGCATTGCAAATAATATATTTTACTAACACATCACTAAATTTTTTATATATTTTTAATTATTTTTTACCAATTTAATTAATATCAATTTCAATTCGTCTGATATAATTAATATTTTAATATATTATATTTAATATTAATAATTAAATTATTAAATTATTTTTAATATTAAATAAATTAAATTTTATTATGATAATTAATTAATTTTAAAAGTGATGGTAAAAATTTTAAATAAATCACAGAGCATTTTATAACAAAAAAAAAATATTACATAAAAAATTTAAATAAAATAAAATAAAATTCAATATTGAAAATTTATAAAAAAATACAACATTAATCATCAGATTAATTATATTTTTTATTTTTATGTTAATGAATTTTAATTTTATATTAATAAATATATTTATTTTATTAATTATAATTAATATACATACTTAATTATATTAATGTATAATTTATATTAATATACATAATTAAATAAATAATTATATTAACAATTAATTATAAATTAATTAATTTTAAATATACAAATCAACAAATAATATTATTTATTAATTTTATTTAAATTATTATTAAATAATACATATGGAACCCACGAAATTTTTTTAATTACCTTCAAATTCTCTATCTCTCATTTCTAATATTGCAAGCTTGTAAAATTAGAGATAGTAGCTCTCTACTTATGCAATTGTTCTTAAAAGTGTCATATAGAACTTTACAATTTTTATTAAGAGCCGATAATGATACTCTAAGACTTCTATGCTCTTTTTTTTTACAGAGGAAAAAATACCCAAAACAAATTGTGCCTTATCTAATTGTTACCTTTTTTTTAATCATAAAATTAACATATTAACATTTCATTTATTTATAAGTTGAATGTTTCACTTCTCAAATCTTAAAAATTTTAGAAGAAACCCTAGCCTCTTTTTTTTACTTTTTTTAGTTATTCATTTTTGTTAAATAATAAGCAGCAATTTTTTATTATTTTTGGCCTAAAATCACATATCTACACATCTTTCTATCAATTTATTTCTAAAATAAATAATTATTCCACATATATCTAGATTTATTTTGATTGTTTCGTTTTTTGTGATTTCATGGTTTTGTTGTAGTATTTTATTTTTATGTAGACGATTCAGACGAACAAAATATATTTAATTCGATAGAAAACAAATCAGATTTTGGTCATCATTATATTACAAAACTGGAATTATAGATATTGTAGTCACTATAGTATTTTCAAATATGTAGGCATAAAGACAATTTATTATGCTATTAACCTGGATGCTGTTAATTTCTTCACTGTTTCGTTATACGTGTTTCTATGAATCAATAAAATTATGTTTCTTGTAAAAAAGACATTTTTTTTCTCTCTCCAAAGAAAAACAAAATCCATTTCTTTTTCTTTTTTCTTTTTTGTTTTTAGAAAAATGAAAACATTTTCAAATTGGATAAGAAAAGAGAAAAACAAAATCTATCAATAAATGATTTGATTAATATTGTGACTTAATTAGTATTCTTACTTATATAGAAATTATAAAAAATTTTGAATTCAAATTTTTTCACTATATATTGATATTTTTCTTTTTTGATTAAGTGGATAAAAGGCAAAGTGTAGGAGTTAGGATCAACATCCAGTAGGGCGCAAACTACTATGATACGAGGCCCATGGCTTTCTTGAAAAGCTGAAGCCCAATAGGTTTCTGAATGAAGAGGAACAAATGGCTGACACAGAGTACCCACTTCAGTGGTGCGTTGCGTTCTCTCTCAGCAAAGCCGATGTGAATGTTCGATGATGGCGGAGCCGATCACTCGAACTAGAGCAAACATGGCGGTGAGCCACGACGAGAACCGTCTGAGGTTCGCCTGTGATGCTGGAATCTTATCCGATGAAGACACAACAGCAGACAGCCATGACCTGGACAGCGAAGATTCTAATAATCCGCCTAGTCCAGACTCCGAGAGCTGCGATTCGCCGCGAGTGGGAGATCTGGCGGCGAGCTTGCGAGTATTCTCGGATTCGCTGGCGAGAATGGAGGTAGCGGAGATGGAGATGATGAGAGTAAGGGAGACTTTGCGGTGGGAGGCGGAGAAGAGAAGGATGGAAATGGAGTCCGAGTTGACTCGCATGTTGTTAGCAGCTGAGTTGCAGATGGCATCGATTGCTGCTGGCAATGGGCCGAGAAGGAAGAGGAAGCGAGTTGAAGAAAACGAAGATGAATCGGCCATCTCTCGAAGGCAAAGGTTCTCGCCCACTCTTCCTCTACATCGACACTTGAAAATGTTATGATCACTCAACTGATTGGCTAACTGTTTGTGCTGGTGATTGCAGGGAAGGAGCCTTATTGCTCTGTTTGGTGCAATGCAACTTCCTCTTTTGAATACACATTCAACTAGAGGATGAGATGGCCAAAAGACATTTTACGGTTAACAGTTCAAACAGACAGCAACAAAGCTTATACATAATGGTAGGCATATCATGTTCATTCTAAGAATCTATGTTTACAGTTAGTTTTACATAATTCATTGAAGAACAGAAGAATGTGCCAACTATTGTGTATAATTAATTGCTTTTAATGACTACCCAAGAACAATATACTAACGCTAGTTCTTCTCTAGAACATAATAATGTGATCAGCAAATAACCTATTAATGCTGTGTATCCAGTATTTTAGTATCTTCACTTTAACACATGTCAAGTCGACCTCTGCTGGAGTGTGGATAAATACATCGACTTCGTTGGTCTGCAATGCTTAGAAGAGCCTTTCTCCGATTCATAGCACTCTCAATATATTCAGACAAAGGAGGAAGACACTTTTGTCCTCCATCTTTATCTACTTGTCCTCGAATTATCTGTCAAGGTCACAAACGGAGGTTTGTAACAACACCATGTGAGAATTCAAAATTATAAAGAGAGAGTTACCTTTGATGCCCATGATCGTTCAGCTTGTTGACACACATCCCTTATATCCCTGCCGGACATACTGAGTGTAGGAAAGGCCAATGCACAAGAAATGAGCAAGGTTAGTATGTACAAGCCATGTTACGGGGTCGAACAATAATAATCTGAGCGGAATCTCTGCATATGATCTAACTAAGCAAAATATCAGTTTAAATTTGGTGCAATGAAGCATTGATTGTTTAATTATTGCATCCCCAATTTCAAAGCCAGTTTATTGAATTCGAGCCAAATTGTTACCTATATCATCAGGAGCTTACACGTATTTATGATAAAAGATTCTGAAGAATCTGTGAGAATTCTTTCAAACTTACTCTTCTGCGACTCTAGCAAATTCCTCCACACCAGACTCTGTTAGGTGCTTTGCATATTGGGCTATAATTTTTTTGCGGTTCTGCTGATCGGGAAGACCAAAAGTAATCATTGCATCAAACCGGCTGATAACACATGTTGAAAGTGTGAGAAAGCATTCTATTCAGCTCAGGTTTTTATCACCTCATAGAAGGAAGAAGTTGGTCCAGTGTACCTGATTAAAGCAGGATCAAGGTCTTGCTTTCTATTTGTTGCAGCAATGACAACCACTTTCTTCTCCTTTTCAAATCCATCAATCTGCAAACATGACCGAAGCATATTACAATCTGATATAGATGATGTATGCAAATTTGTATTTTCGGCTTAGAAGTTTTCTCGTAAATTAGCTCATGGAAACAAGCACGAGAAACTCAGTGAGAGCTAACCAAAAAAGACATGTAGGATACAAAACAAAGCATGTCAATGGTGTATAACATCAAGAGCTCGCGCTTTCTGAACTTGGGTCAGGAAGAATCACTGTAACATGAGGAATTAACTAGTAAGGCCGGTTCCAGGATTCCAGACAAAGGCATATAAAACACTGTTCTAATTATAGCATGCAGAGTTTCACCACTCTCCAAGAGGTTGATATTATAACCCATATAAAAAGCGACAAATAACAATAAAAATGTTGAAAGAATTGAAATTCATTATTCAACTATTAGCATATTACAAAAGGGTTACATTTTGTAGTTTGAAGGAAATTGAAATCCATCTTTACCTGTCGCAATAAAACTGACAAAATTCTACGCGTGGCTTCATGCATTTCACTATCACGAGATATAGCAAAAGCATCAACCTGTCAAAATGTTGAAAAGAGAACTAGATTGTTATTTGAGTCACATTGCTTGCACTTTATTGAGGGTTATGAGAAGCTTGGTGACAGAACATAGAAGAAACGGAAAGCACCATCACATGAATTGAGCCTAACTTACCTCATCTAGAAATATTATAGCACCATTTGGAAGCTCATTAGCGAGAGTAAAAACTTTTCCTAACAATTGTTCACTTTCCCCATAGTACTTTGATACAACTACCTCCAATGGCACATATAGCAATCGGACACCCTGTCAAGCACAAGTCATCCACATCTGATTTAGTATAGAAAGTTAGAAACTAATGTAGCTTTTGATAAAATATAAAGAAAATCAGGAAATTTGAACCATGTATTTATCCCTAATATGGATCATGCCTGAAAAAATTCCCAAGCATGTATTAATTTGTTTTAACTGGACTGGGATATTTGCAACAGAAGCAAGCATTCAACAACATACATGTCTTCTTAGTGAGAGAGGGGGGGGGGGGGGCGGGCGCGCGAGGGAGAAAGGAATACTGATCAAAAGACCAAACATGACAATGTTAAGGCCAACTCATGAAACACCTCAAATATCTTAGTGCTACAACTACTGAAATTGACCATAAAGTGCTAATGGCTCACCGCTTGATTAGCAATTACTCGTGCACAAGATGTCTTCCCTGTGCCTGGAGATGATGAAATTACAAGTAAAATTGCAATTTATCAACTAAGCAGAGCTCTCGGTACAGTATAGATTTACAAAACCAAACAAAATATCTGTAGAGACAAGATAACAATAAGACCATGAAATCAATTTTCAAGAATAAAACTTGTTTGGCATATGCAAGGATCCCTTTTTTTTTCCTAATAATATTTGCAAAAACCTAAATTTAGGTAAAATGTCATGCACATTTTTAAGTATAACATTAGAGATTACCAATTAATTGACATAAAATTGAACTCAGAAGGAGAATCTCAGAATAGGTGACATCTATTCCATTACCATTCCCTAAGTCAAACAGAAAGAGGTAAACTCGTTCATCCAATATAATATGACCCCTCTCTAAGACCATCATGATAAACAATTGTGGTTTATGTAGTACTCTTATAATTCAAAAAGTAAGGCTGAAAAGCAGGTCTAATAGATTTAAATCCCACTTTTATGCTTAAATTAATATATTAAAAGCTCTAGATTGGCTAGCATCCATATGTTTCATCCTCCTCACTTTTTTATTTAAGTATAGAAATTACCTTAACTGTCCCAAAATTGAACTCAGAAAAAGAATCTCAGAATAAGTGAAATCTATTTTCATTACATTTCGATTCCCTAAGTCAACCAAACATGCCAAAGAGGTAAACTCGTTCATTAGATATAATGACCCTTCTCTAAGACCTCCATGATAAATAATTCTGGTTTATGTAACACTCTAATAATTCAAAAAGTAAGGCCGAACAGCAGGTCCGTTAAATCTAAGTCCCACTTTTATGCCTGAATCAAAACAATAAAAGCTCTAGAGCAGGCCGAGCGGCTGGCATCTATATGTCTGATCACCCTCGGCAGGTTCGAAGAAACAGGAAAAACTTAGAAGCCAGTTATAAACTATTCTTAAAACGAGAATAATTTAATTCAACAACATTGGGTTTTGATATCCAGTATAGAAGACAAACCTGGTGGACCTTCAAAAAGAACTGCTCGAGGTCTATTTGACTCAAATTTTTGCCGAGTCCCACGAGCAATATCGTCGTATACTTCAGGACTATGAAGAGCCAACAAAATAGTATCTTCTATTTCTCTAGACAATGGCCAGTTTCATAAAAGTATCAACAAGTGATTTTATTCCTATGATGAGATGCATGATGCTTAAATACTATAGACACACCAATATCTGGTAAACGATACATATACTTGTAAATATGAGATCATGCTAGCCATGTGTATAGACTCTTCTAGTGACATCATACATAAAATGAACAAAATCTAATTGCCTACCTTGATATGAATTATGACCCCAGTTCAGATCAAGATACAAAGAAAGTTTGAACCTTTTGAAGATGTAGAGTTTGCCAATATTTGAATAACTACATGACTGAATATATACAGAAAGGAAGTGAACAAAGAAGAGCCACAAAAACAATAAAATCTCAGTACTTTTAAGCCCCAATAACTGCTATATAATATATTGAGGTAATAATGTTCGTATTTGAGTTCTTAAGCAGCAAAAATTCATTGCATACAGGAAGGCATTTAAACATGGTCCTAAATACCAACTCATTACATTATTACCCAAGATTGGAAAGCATAGAACCAAACCTCAAACAAAACTACATTTAACTGAAATTTAATACTGAAGGATGTGAATGCACACTCAAGTTACTTACCGTTTTTGTTGATCATATCCAGCAATATTGTCCCAAGATATATCACTGTTTGAAGAGTTTATAAGTGGTTCATCAAGTCCATATATTCTTACTCCCATGGACTCCAGTGCTGCAACTGATTTTTCTACAGATGGCATTCGAGCTGCCCCTTCTCCTGGCTTTCTTTCTGAAGTCCTTAATCTCCCTCCAGCTAATTGTAAAACAGAGACTATAGCATCAAGCTCTGTGGAGCTGAAGCTCCCACTCTTTATAAACTCAATTTCCTGCAACAAATTGGATATGTACAGAAGCTATATTTTTAACACAATAGAGCAATTAATTTCCAGAAATGGACTAACCAGTTTATCTGTGCTAATGAGTGAGCGAAATAAGAGCACACATAGATCTCCCTCATGTGTATTTATATCTACAGAACACTCCTTATCTTGAACAGCACTCTTCTGTTTTTCTGGATTAGTAAGTGATAGTTGCCAGGAAACTACACTGAAATTTTCATGAGAAAAACAAAGAGCATTAGCACAATTTAAGAAAATAATTAATAACAAAAGATAAAAAAAAAAAAAATAAATAAACATCATGAATAAGGACAAAAACTTCATTCAATTAAACCTGTCCCAGGCACGCAGAAGCATGTCTGAACCACCACCACGTTCATCTACCTTCAATCCAAGACGAGCAACCAGGATGGCAATCAACTGTGGAACGTCACATGTAGGAGAAATTTGAAACTTGATGGTGACCTATGACATAGCATACACAACTGTTAGCAACGCCTTTTTGGCAGTCAACATAACGTTGATTCTAGATAAAATCAAACTGCAATGAAATCAATGTGTCAGATAATACAAAGCAATTGATGCCTAATGAAATTAACATCTAGAAGGTTTTACATTGCAACATGTATAATAAACTCTGAGAAACAAAGATTGTTACCATCATCTTTCTAAGGATGATTATTATATCATAGAAGTAAGAGTAGGAACCTTTTGACCCTTGACAGCCACAATAAAACGGGGATAAGAGCCATAATTCGTTCTTTTACTTTTGAGCAAGTCCTCAAGTCGCTGTCTTTCTTTCTTGGCAATCTCCTCTAGATCTTTATAGTTTGAAGGAGTTTCAGAGGGAAATGAAGGTTTAG
Source organism: Balakata baccata (assembly GCA_949630135.1). Classification (NCBI taxonomy): domain Eukaryota; kingdom Viridiplantae; phylum Streptophyta; class Magnoliopsida; order Malpighiales; family Euphorbiaceae; genus Balakata; species Balakata baccata. Next base: position 39,339 of record CATIWF010077642.1, on the reverse strand, counting down.
CAGCAGCCTGCAGAAAGCTCAGTTATAATGAATTCAGAAAACAGTAGTATAAAGCCCTTTCCAGAAACTGTTGACGGTACAAAGTAAAAATTCAGTTGATTTGCATGTAAATTCAACAGAACCTAATATAATCTGAATAGGCTACTTGTATCATTCCAACTCCAAATAAACCAACTAAAACAACTGGAAGCATAGAGTAAACTAAACCCTAAACACTGTAAAACCCTTTCCACAAATTATGACGGTACAAAATAGAAATCAGTTGATTGATTGTTAATCTGCACGTAAATTCAGAAACCTGATCAAAATCTGAATAGGCTAATTGTATAATCCCAGCTCCAAATAAACCAGCTAAAACAGCCGGAAGAATAGAGTAGGTTGAATCAGCGCCAGGCAGCAACAATGGCCGCTGAATTTCAGGTGCATTTGAAGAAATGTGATGATCATGAGAACCTGCATTCCCCAATTATAACAACGAACATGCACACAACGAATTAATTATAGTTCATCATGTAGCTTTATTATATCGAGTAATTATTGACATTGAAATTAGCAAACGAAATGAATAGTTCAATTCAACCTTCAAAGCTATTACGAGTGAGAGGAAGAAATACAAAAGAAGCTTACGATGATAGAGACGGCGGAATAAGTTGTGAGAGCGGAGAAGCGAGGGGTTCAGGGTTTTGGGATAGGCAGTTCCCCGCCATGCCCGTATTAGTCGCCCCAAAGTCGCCATGGTTGCGCGTCAGCCTACGACGCACACAATTCTGGCGTCCCTCTACCGCCTTGTAAGTTGTAAAATATAAATGTGCAATAAAAAAAAAAAAATATATATATATATAATTAATTTAAATTTTATAAATAAGTAAAATTTAAACTCAATTTATTTAAATATTTTTATTAAATTACATATATAATACCACACATAATTAAAATTTTCAAATTATAACCATATAATAAGAAAAACAAATGTGAATTCTAACTTATATATCAAAAATCAATCTATCGATTATATACACATTATACATAATAAAGTTGAGTTATGACAATATTTTAGATAGCACTCTCTAGTGTTGAAAAGTTTCAAAAAAAATGTAAAATAAATTATAAGTCATAAATTTTGAATTTTCAAATCAAACTAAACAAAATTAATCTACAGTATTATATAATCAATTTAAAAAGATGAAATGACAATAACTTCATTTCAAACTCATAGTGAAAATTTCAGTCATAAAAAATAAATAGAACTCGTAGTGGATTGGAAAGTGAAGATTACCACCAGATTAATTTAGAATTTTTTATGCGAATAAGTGCATTAGTTTACATAATTATTGAAATAAATTCAAGATAAATGTTACCTCATTTCCTCTAATTGAACAAATATGTTTTCTCAAAATATCTTGTTAGCAGTTATTTATTTTAAAATATAGATGAAGTTAAGTTCCTAAAATCAATAAATTTCTGAATTTTTTTAAATAATATTCCTGTAACTGTCATCAACAACTATAGTTTACTGGATTTAATGATTATAATATTGTAAATTACTATTTTGCAATAAAAAATAAATATATTGATATATTTTAATAATTTATTGATTTAATATTGAGAAAATATTTTTTTTTAACATATAATGTTATAATATATGTGGAGTACGTCTAAAAAAAAGAAGTGTTGTACTTATATTGAATGTTTAAATGCTATATATTGACTACAGTGTTTGTATGTTATACGAAGATTATACTAAATTCTGCATATCTTGCACTTTGATTTGATTTTGCCACATTAAGCACGTTATATGTAGGTTATATGAAAGTTATGTGAATATTATCTGATACTAAATCTTGTACAAATATTAATTATTTTTAATGATGAAACCAATTTTTTTTTAAGGTCATAACAGTTATGTTCAATATATATGTACAAGAATAACTAACATAAAAACCTTCATCAAATTTCCAAATTAGCCTAACAGTCAAATAAAGATCAAATACTTTATAATGGAAGGAAAAAAAAAGCAAAAATATTTAATTTATCTATAACCTAAACTATTTAACTATTCCCATTAAGACCAATTCTCGGTATCCACTCACTAATTGTTTTCATCCGAAATGATTTTTTTACTGGAAGAGTTGCTACTTTGATCAAATTGGCATCGAAAACGTCATTATCCTTGAGGTGAAACTCCATATGCATGACCAGAAGATCGATTGAAATCTTAAAATGTTTGTTCCAATAGAAAATAAGAGAAAAAAAAAAAGTTCAGAAAAAAAAATAAAGCAATGTGGTTTAGATATTTATACAGTAGAGAAGAAAAAGTTTCAAAAGAGGAAATATAAAGGGTCTTACGAATTTTTAGGGATTGATATTAATTTGTTTAATTTAATATTAGAGGTATAATGGAAATTTAAAAACTCACAAATGAGTATTTTAATTAATGAAATTTATTAGATGTATTATAATAGTTAGCATTAAAAAAGTGACACTATGTATAATTATTTCATTAGTTTAAAGTAGGGATTCGATGAGATCGTGTTGGAGATGAGCTCGATGGACTTGAAACTTTTAAGGGAATTTTATAAAAATAGAAAAAAAAATACCAATACATTTACAAAAATATCACATTTTAAATTTTTTTTTTCAAAAAATCGCACCCTAATGTTTTTTTCAAATATGTTTCAAGCTCCTAAAATATTTACAAAAATAGCGAGAATCAAGATTTATCTTAAATTTACCTAAGTTTACTGTAAAATTAATGAAAATTGAAGTTACAAAAACTTTATCAAAGATTTACTTAATGTTTACTTAAGTTATATTCAAAATTTACCAAGCGTTTACTAGAAAATTAATGAAAGTTGAAGTTATATGAGATTTACTCAAGATTTATTAAGGTTTATCTAAGAATTACCTAAGGTTTACCTTAGATTTATCACAAAATTAATGAAAATTTTAGTTACAAAAAATTTATTAAATATTTACTTAAAATTTATTCAAATTATATCAAATGTTTATAAAAAAATTAATAAAAATTGAAGTTATACAAAGTTTACTCAAGATTTACCAATATATGTCCAATAATTACCTAATGTTTACCAGATATTTATTTAAAATTTATTCAAAGTTTACCACTAAATTAATGAAAATTGAAGTTTAAAAAGATTTACTTATAAGGTTTACTCAAATTATAAACCATGGTTTACAATAAAATTAATGAAAATTGAAGTTACACAATATCTATTCAATATTTATTAAGATTTACTCGAGATTTACACAATATTTACCATAAAATTAATAAAAATTGAAGTTACAAAAGATTTATCAAAAATTTACTTATATTTTACTCAAGTAATACCTAATATTTATAAGAAAATTAATGAAAGTTGAAGTTACATAAGATTTATCAAGGGTTATCCAAGAATTACCTAAGGATTACCCAAGTTTTACCAGTGGTTTACAAAGATTTATCAAATATTTATCCAAAATTTATCACAAAATTAATGAAAATTGAAGTTATAAAAGGTTTATAAAAAACTTATGGTTTACTCAAGTAATACCCAATCTTTATAAGAAAATTAATGAAAGTTGAAGTTACACAAGATTTACCAATGTTTATCTAAGAATTACCCAAGAATTATATAAGGTTTACCCAAGTTTTATCAAAAATTTACCAAATGTTTACCCAATATTTACTAAAAAGTTTACTAAATATTTACTAAATATTTACCAAAAGTTTATCTAAAGTTTATTAAAGATCTAGCCAAAAGTTTATAAAAAAAATCTTAATTAAATTAATTAAATACAAGTTTATATATTTCCCTTGGTAATTAAAGTTTATCCAAAGTGTATTTTGGTTAATTAAGTTAATTAAATATAAATTTACATATTTTTTTTTGCTAATTAAGTTAATTAAATAATAATAAATAAATGCATGGATAAGGACAATAGGTGGCCAAAGGGTTAATTGATATTTATTCAAGATTTACTCGACATTTACCTAAGGTTTATCACAAATTATTGAAAATTAAAATTACAAAATGTTTGTCAAAGATTTATTTAAAATTTATTCAAATTATACTCAAGATTTACCCAAGATTTATCAAAAAATTAATAAAAATTAAAGTTACATAATGTTTACTCAAGATTTACCTAAAAATTACTCAAAATTTACACAATGTTTATCTAAAATTTACTCAAGTTTTACCCAAAGTTTATCACAAAGTTAATGAAAATTGAAGTAACAAAAGGTTTATCAAAAAGTTTATTTAAGATTTACTCAAGTTATACCCAAAATTTACTTAATATTTACAACAAAATTAATCAATGTTGAAGTTATATAAGATTTACTCAAGATTTACTCTATATCAAGTCAATATTTCAACTAAAAAATACCAAAGATCTACCCAAGATTTATCAAAGTAAATAATCTTAATTAAGTTAATTAAATACAAGTTTATATTTTTTTTTCAATTAAGGTTTGTTCAATGTTTATTTTGGTAATTAAGTTAATTAAATTCAATTTTACATATTTTTTGCTAATTAAGTTAATTAACTAATAATTAAAAATCAATAAATGCATGCATAAAGATTAATAATAGTCATACAAGTTAATAAATTATTAATCTACATTTAAAATATAAGAAATGATAATTTTCTGTCTTAATTAAATGAAAAATATATCAAATATACAGTAAAATTTAATATTTGAAGAAAAAAATGAAAAACTAGTAAAAATAAATACAAAAAGACAGAATTGAAAATACAGAAATTTTATTGATATAATTGAAAAATAACTTTCCACTGCAACATGTAAATTTTCCAACTTTTAATGATGTTCGAGTCCATCCTAATTCATCATTATTCTCTGATCCAATGGTTTATTGGATTTTGGTTTAATTGATATTCAATTTTGTTTCTTTTTTATTATATATATATATATATATATATATATGCTAATCAGGTTGTTCATTTTTATTGTCAAATTCTGTTAGTTGGGATTTGTATTTTTGCTGATTTTGATGCTAGCAAATAGCACCAATAGTTCTTGATGTTTCTCAGTAATGACATTATCACTTATCTTAAGAAGATGGCTGGGTGGAAGAGAGATTTCGGCTAATTGGTTGGTGCTTTTCCCTAATGCCCAACTGACTAATCTTACTGCACCTATTTGAGACCATAGGCCCATTCTCCTGCAGCTTGAGCATCGCGAGCAAAGTGGTAGTAGATGCCAACGTTTTTGCTTCGAAAATGGCTGGCTTCATGAAAAGGGGCTATCTAAGGTTGTTGAAGACAGTATCAAAGGTTGTTCAGGTACAGTGATTCGAAGACTTGAGACTTGTTCATCTTCTTTAGCAACGTGAAGAAGAGACCTAGCTCAGCGTTTCCGTAAGGGAATTAAGAAATGTGAGAATGAGCTCTCTCTCTCTTGCAATTTTGCACTGATTCAGATTCTGTCCAGTGCTCAAAATCTCCAAAACTTCAACTCTCATACTGGTTGGAGTAAGAAGAGCTTTACTGGAGGCAGCATTCGAAAGTCATTTGGTTAAAAAAAGGGTGATATGAATACGAGATTCTTCTATGCCACTGCGATAGCAAGAAAGAAATCCAACAAAATTTTGGGGCTGCATGATGAAAATGGGACTTGGGTCACTGATTGTGCATGTGTGAATCAGATTGCTTTGCAATACTTTTCTTCTCTCTTCTATGATGGTGGTGGTCAGTATTGGGATGTCTTATGTTGTATGGAATCCAGAGTATTACAGTTGGATAACGACTTGCTCTTAGCCCTATTTACCAAGGAGGAGTTTGACAAAGCAATTAACCAAATGCACCCAGAAAAATCCCCTGGGCCATATGGATTTAATCCCTCATTTTACCAGCGTTTTTGGTACTTGCTTGGATCTGATATCTTTCGGGAAGGTGTTGAATGGCTGACTTCTCAAAGGTTTCCAGAGCATTTGAACTGTATTAATATTTGCCTCATCCCCAAATGTGAGCAGCCGAGAAGCATGAAGGACCTACGGCCTATTGCCTTATGTAATGTCCTTTACAAAATTATGGCAAGGGTCTTGGCGAATCATTTCAAGCTTATTCTGCCTAAAGCTGATTTCATCCTCCCAGTCGGTTTTTGTCCCAGGCCGAGCCATTACAGATAATGTCCTTGTGGTGTTTGAATTAATACATTATATGATAAGCAAAAATAAAAGGAAACAATGTAGCATTAAAGATCAATATCAACAAGGCTTACGACTAGGTTGATTGGAAATTTTTGCAAGGGATAATGTTGGCTCTTGGCTTTCATGATAGCTGAGTTAAAATGGTAATGCTCTGTGCCACCTCAGTTTCATATACTCTTCTGTTGAACGATGAGGAGGTTGGTCCGATCATTCCCAAGAGGGGACTCAGATAGGGGGATCCACTTTCCCCATTTCTCTTTATTCCTTGCAATGAGGGATTATCTGCTCTTTTGAGAAGAGCTGAACTTAATGGTCTTCTACATGGTGTTTGTATTTGTCGGCGTGCACCTCAGGTATCGAATTTGCTGTTTGCCGATGATAATGTTTGCTCTTTTCAAGCAACACAGAATGAATGCTATACTACGAAGCAGCTTCTAGACAAGCAGTAAATTACTCCAAGTCAGGTATTCTCTACACTCCTAATGTCTCTAAGGAAAGCAAAGAGAGATTCTCTTATATTATAGGAGTTACTGCTGCTCTTAATACAAGCAGATATCTTGGGTTGCCATCCTTGATTGAAAAAAATATGAAGGCTGTTTTTAATCATCTTAAAGAAAGGATTTAGAGGAAATTGAAGGGGTGGAGAAGGAAAACTTTGTCCAGGACAGGTAAAGAAATTTTGATCAAGAGTGTAGCCCAATCTATACCTACCTACTTTATGAGCTCTTTTTTGTTTCCAAGTACTCTTTTGGATGAGCTTCAATGAATGCAAATTGTTTTTGGTGGGAAACGAACTGAGAGGGCAAGAGTGGTATCAAATGGTTTTCTTGGGAAAGATTGTGTATGAGAAAGAGTAAAGGTGAATTGGAGTTTAAAGATTTCCATGGCTTTAACATTGCAATGCTTGTAAAGGTAGGATGGAAATTACTTTCTGATCCTAATGCTCTAATTACAAGAATTTACAAAATTAAATATTTCACCAGAGGGGATTTTCGTAGTGCCTCTATAGGGTGTAGACCAAGTTATACTTGGAGGAGCATATTTCACTCCTGGTTGTTGTTGGAGCATGGCGTTCGGTTTCGGGTTGTTGGATAAAAAATAACCACTTACAACGTTTAAGGATTTTAAATGATATATTTTCTTTTTAAAACCCTTAAATGCTGTTGTTTTAGTGGTTATTTTTACCATTAAATGCCGTTATTTTAGTGGTTATTTTTACTGGTAAAGATGTTGATATGAAGGTTTGTATGACATGACATCCTACATAAACTTTTCAGCACTGAAAATTAAGTTGATGTATCATATTATAATTAAAAATTTTGATACTAATTTATAATAATTAAAAATTTTAGTACTAAACAAAAATCACAAATTTTGGTACTGTTTATCTAATTATCCTAATTAAATATCTTTCAAAAGAAAAAAGTTAAATAATTAAACAGAAGAGAAATGCTTTTTTTTTTGGGGACCAAATTCCAACCTCTTGAGTTCAAAGCTGCTTCACTTTTTGTTGCCTTTTGCCTTTATCTTGATGAAAATATATAAATTAATAAATAAAATATTTTGGTAACATAATTGATATTCAATTTTATTTTTGTTTTGTTTTGTTTATATATCTGCAATTAGGTTGCTCATTTTATTGTTATCAATTTTATTACTATAATATAAATCGGTATTAAATATTTTAATTGTTACTAAAATTTTTTAAAAAATATTACAATTTGATATCAATTCGAATCAAATTGGAAAATATAATTTCGGATGATATGATATACTAATTAATTGTCACATTATCTTTTTTATCGAAAATTGGATTTGAATACCAAATTGTAATATTTTCAAAATTTTAGTGACTAATTTACAATATAATGATAAAAATTGGTACTATTTATATTATAAAAAAAATTGTAATATTTTCAGATCCTTTTTTTCAAGATTGATAAAAGGTTTCTTTCCCATTAATTAAACGGGAAAAACAAACACAATTACCAAATTACGTGACTGATTAACTAACTCTCTCTCATTCATCCTCAATATGATGGGATAATGATGTAAAACAAAAATAATAATTAACATTTTTACCACATTTTAAATTAAAAAATATGCATAAATATTTTGTTATCATATTTTATTACAATTAGAAAAATGCTAAATACTTTTCTTTATTATCTTTTTTATTGTTTTTTCCATCATATAAACGATTTATATCCACTTTATTTACAGTGGCGGTGCTAGACCCTCTGAGTTAGGGAGGACAAAGAAATAGAAGTCTAATTAAAGAGGAACAAATAGCTATAAACCCAAGTCCACTACAAGAAACTGATGAAATAGCGACGGAAAATTAGCGCTTGATGTTGTCAGTTGCTACAGCAACAGATGTGCGGGTGATTAGCAACGGATATATTATGTACAATTCCAATTTAAGTAGCGACGGGGTAGCGAGCAATTAGCCACAGACTACAACAGGGGACTGTTTTGCTAGAAGAATTCGTCGCTATATATGACGCCAAAAAAGAGCAAATTCTAGCAATGGCATGGCGAGGTATTAGCGACGGATATATTCAGAGTCGCTAATAGTAGTGACAGTTCGATGATATACATGCCTTTTAGCGACGAAATTTTTCGTCACTATTGAAAAGCAACTTTTCAATTAAAATCATTTAGCGACGGTATATCCGTCGCTAATACGTTGCACCCTCCTCCCCCTCTTCTCCCCCTAATTCTCTGAAACCCTAGGCTCATTTGAATCATACCCTGCTCCCTACCCTCTCTCTTCTCTCTTGAATCCTCTCTCCCTCTCCAACAGCGGGTCTTTCTCTCTAAGGTCAATAATTTTGATATCTCTGTATCTTTTTAGTTCTTTTTTTAATATATGTTTGAAATTTCTGTTCATCTACGGCTTAGAGGATTATAAAGAAGAAGCAACACCTAGCAGAAGAAGAACCAACAACGGAAGAAGAGCAGCAGGTGCAAATTTTTAAATTTTTTTGTTTAATTGTGTTTTTTGTTGTTGAATTTTAGTGCTTTTTCAGGTTTATAATTTTTGTTAATATTAGTTTCGTTTTGAATAGACATAGTTGGTCTTGTTCATTTACCCTTTCTTGTGTACGATTCAGTCCTTTTATCTGTGATTAACCCAATTTGTTGTGGTATGGTGTGTGGATTATAATGCCATGAATGGTCTCTTATTATGCGTGAAACTTTCTGTCATGCTTGTTATTGAATAGAAAGGTTCATGTTTTAGATATCAATCTTTTTCTTTTATCTGTGTCAATAATTTGCAGATCCCATATTGTATTCTGCTGCATAGAAACAAAAAGATCTTTACCCATCTTGTTCAAACCTATTGAGGTAATTATATTAATTAATTAATGGTAATATTAAGATTAAGGTGGACTTTCCAGTTGCTTTCTTCTTGTAATTTCCAATTCTTTAAGCTAGAGTTTAAGAGCACTTGATCAATTTAGATGGGTTAAAGGTCTAGTTGATATACCTAAGAAAATAATTGAGATATATATTAATAAATTCTTCAATTATGATGAAAGTCATTACATTAATAATTTAATATTTAATTGGGCTCTGCTTGCTTACTCTCTCTTGGTGATAATATATCCTTTGGGCTTATTCGCATAACCCCACAAGGTACTAGATTTGGCATAACCTTCTTTGTGGGCTTATGATGCTTCTAATTTTGGATCTTTGTTCTCCATGGCCTTAAATCACTTGACTGCTAGATTTATTATTTTCTATATAGTTTGACAAACAGTGTGGAACGGGTTCCAATATTTAAGTAGCATTTGAAGCATGAGTCATCTCCTCTAGTAGAGTAGTTACAGATCACATTCAAAAATGACAAATGTAACTTCAAATGATTGTTCTACTTGCCTGAGACTTGGGGGAAGATAGCATTGCAGGGTATAATGTTCTATACCTGTATAATATATGATTTGTTGCCTAATACACTGGTTTTATGTGTTTTAAATTATTATTTCTATTAATTTATTTTTCTTTTCTTGCTTATCTGATAAGGTAAAAAGCTGCAATATAGATGACGTGCCATGCATATTTGAAGCAGTTTTCCAGTGTACACTTGAGGTGAGGATGTAGGCTTTAGGCTGTAATTTTTTGTGGATGTTTCTGCTAACAATTTTTTTTTTTTTTTAAATTTTCTTTGTTTGTCCTCTATCCACAGTTGTACATTGAGCTTTAATATTCACAAAGGAATGTTAAGTCTCCTCTCTATATTGATTGTTACGGGAACTGTGATAAAGAGCAATTTTAGAGCAATGATATCAGCATATGTAATATTTGAATATGGGACTCATAAATATTGGCTGCGTCTATAGTTTAGTGTGTTTCTACCTTGTTTCTTGCTTTTGACAGAGATTTTATTTTAGATGATGATTTTCCCTCATACTTTTGATATTTAAGTATGGGTGTAATCAAATTGAAAAGTATGTTGCACCAAGTGTATCATCTTTCAAATTTGTGTAATTAAAAGTCAGATTCGAATTGAATTGATCATTGATGAATAGCTAAATAGATAGCCAAACGTCGTAACATCCTCGACTGTCCATATATGTATTATTACATGCATTCCATTTGAACATATTCATTTTATATATGTCATTCATATGAAACACATGTATACATATGAATTTTAGTGTGAACGTGCTCACGAGATAGATTTGCCATGGGTCAGTTTATCGCAATAGGAATAAATTGCACGTGTCCAATTATAATTTAAATAAGGATACAAGATATTGAAAATGAAATTAAATAAAATGATTAAATTGAAATAAATAAAATTTGACATAGTTAAATTAATTAGATTGAACAATTTGGCTAGATAATATTTTTGACATTAACTGGTTCCATGTAAAATGTAGAAATAATAATAATAATAATAATAATAATAATAATAATAATAATAATAATAATAATAATAATAATAATAAGGACAGCTTAGGTCGGTTTTGGACCATTATAAAGTTGCTGCCTTATCTCTAATCCAGATATAGTTCCTCCTTTTTCTTTCATTTCTTTTTCAACTTTTCTCTCAATCCAGCCATATTCAGATTTTCTGATCACACGTATTTCATGTATTCTCCTTGTCTTACTATTTTTTTTTTTTAATTATGGATTGCAAAATTATGGTCTTTTATATGCAAGTATTATAATTGGATTTTAGAATTCTATTTGTGTACTAGAATATTGAGGCTTCATTTCCTTCATCTTAGATATTGATTTTGGAGAAATGCAAAACATAAAACTTATAGGTGATTGTCTTAAATTTATGACTATATAAATACTTTTTTAGAATTTATTGTATATAAAAAGATACTGGCATCAGACTGGAACTGATTTGATTGTAAAACCTAGCTGAATTACTTGTTATTTTGATTATTTTTCTATATGATAGAATCGGTAATTGAGGAAACTCAAAATATAAAAGTTGTAGATATCTATTTATCTAGTTTTATACTAAATTTCAGGACCAAATTATGGGCGGATGTTGAGTTATGGTCAAAAGAGTTATAACTGTTCCATATTTAAGCTGTCTACTTAGTATTCTGTGCATGTCTAGTCAGTTGTTTACCCATTTAGAGCTCCTTATAGACATTATCTGTAAATAGTCAAAATATAAAAGTTATAGGTAATATCTTAGCTGAAGTTTGGAATAAATCAATATGTTATATAGTTTATGAGATATGACCTTCTGAAATCATACTGGTCCGGATATCAATCATGTTATTAACCAGTCACAATTATCCCATCATATAAGAACTTTAGAGGCAGAATAGATGAAAATTATCAACTTAAAAAATGTTGCATTTTAACATATCTATTTTTATACAAAGTTTTACAAAATATGACTTACATATTGTAAGATATAAAAAAAGGAAAATTGGTGTTCCAAAACTGTGAAAGGGCAGAAACAGAGTATGTATATAAATTGCATCAAAAATTATACAATAGTCCAATTATTCTGAAATTTAGATATGTTATAGCCCTACTTGTTATATTTAATTAGAAATAAAAATCATATAAATTAGACTAGTATAGAAAAAGTTATAAACTACTAATATATGAAGGTCACAATGTCATAATACTAAACCCTAGTTAGTGATCCATATTATGCCTATTTCAATTTGTTTAAATTTCACTAAGTTTATTTAGCTACCAATTGACCAAGTATACATTCAATTAGACTCACAACATATTGAAAAACTCCAAGGAAGTAAAGACAATAAGTCAAAAAAAAAAGTGAGTTTAATTATCAAACAATTTATTTGGTACGTGTGATTATTACATGTTACATATAATGTGACTTGATTTGCTTTATTTGAATTACATAATTGCTATGATATGGCCAATAAGAATATGTTGAATGTAAAGTATATATTTGTATTACATGTATAAGTTTTCTTTGTACAAGTCAAATGTTAGCTAAAATGTATAATGATTGATGTAAAAACAATAATTATTGCAAATGCATATGCATATGGACTTAAAAGGCATTGTAACTAGCTAAATGACATTGTAAATAAAAAAAGAGGTATATGCCTCAAACAAATATTCAAAAGCAAAAGAAAAGACATATGGTTTAACAAAAGTACAAATGTTACAAATAATCAAGCTAGCTAGCAAATGTTCACATGAAAACCCGGGACATTGTCTGTTTACATAGGTCACAACAATAAGAAAATGATATAAGTATAAGCAAATGAAATGTTTACATGATTTAGTATTATTTATATTCATATGATATTGATAAATAGAATGACATGAAAAATGCATACAAATGGTGATTATTATTTGTAATTGTGATTTGTTATTTACTTTAGAGAACTTTTGATGGTTATTCTTATTGAGTCGCAACTCACCAAATTGTATTATTTTCATATAGAAAATAGTAGTTAACTCATTTTGGAGGTGCATACCACGTAGGAGATATGAATCACATATCACCGGTCGAATCTCACCAATCTCTCTCCTTGTATTTCACATATGTGTAAGGATATGTCTTTTATGTTTTGGACTGTATGTCTGTATATACATAATATAGTGAATACACAATGATATGATATATATATATATATATATATATATAGTCAAGCTGTTATGTTTTACTGAATTATTAAATGCTACAAAGTGATATTGTTATATGATTCAAAAAAAATTACCTCTCATTATAAATAGGATATTGTCTTATTCTCATGTAATATACGAAAACATGATACAGGTACAAGTGATATCTATAAGTATAAAGTATTTCAAACGTTGTATGAATGACTACTAAGCCAATGCCTAAGGACATATGTTTACTTATTGAGAAAGTGGAAATAATGGTTTCCTGTTTTCCTGGTTATCGATAGTGGTTGATAGGTCTGTCATTTATTTATTTTTGAATTAGGAATATAGGGGACTGTGTATTGTTAAGCACATCGATTTTTTATCAATGGATTACTTTTCATGGGAGTTATTTATTCATTTCGTATAACAGTAATTCATGAAACATATATATATATATATATATATATTTTTTTTTTTTTTTTTTTTTTAATTAGCTGTTTTTACTATGACATCTGAGAAGTTGAAGAGAATATTATACCTTTTCCCCAAGACTTCTGGACAATTCCCGTGAATTGAAATGCTTACTTTGGAGAAAGGTAATAAGAAGAATCAATAGAGCTGGTCTTAGCTATTCAAATACTATTGAGCATTGTGATTGGAGCCTTTTTATACCATGCAGGGTTGAGAACTCCTTATTTTCATTGGGAAGGTAAAATTTCCAGCTTTTGAATTTTTTTTTTGTCCATTTTTTTCTAAACAATTGAGAATGTAGGAAAAAATTGCTCTTAATTTCTTTGCAATTCAAATTCTGCACCAAAGGTATTTTAGATCTCTTTAGTTATCCAATATACTTGTCTATTTATCATATGATTCCTTCTTATTAGTGTTTACATAGGTATAATTTTCCAGATTAAGCTTTCTTATTGTAATTCCATGTCATCCTCCCTGCAAGTACTTATGTCCTATTCTTTTGCTATTCTCCTATCTACATCAGCAACTAAAACTTGTAATGGATCTGATCATACAGGCATTCCGGCATATCGAGAGCAATATTGCTAAAACTGGGCTAAAACCTTTTGCTGGAGATGCTAAAGAATTTTCAGGTGTGGCTTATGACCTATTCTTCTCTTGTTGTTTCTTTCTTCTCTTAACAGTTGCTTCATATATGGTGCTAATTTTTCTTTGTTATTTTTCAAGCATTAGAATTTTGTAATCAGTTCCACAGGTCATACCTTTTGATAAATTGAGCAGGAAATATTTGATGTTTTGACTAATACATTTCACAAACCTGGCTTCAAATTGCATGTCTTGGTGTTGTAGCACTTGTTCTGTCTGGTATATGTATTGTGCTAATGTTTATTTGTTAGCTTTAGGAACTAGCAATTTTAATTTAAATGTATATTTTCAAATTGAGAGCGGTGCTTTGACAAAAGCTCTATGGAATGTTGTATCAGATGTTATCAATGTTAGAGGAGGAGAGGGTGGTCCGCCGCTAGAAGTATGAGGAGATTAATTTTGGTACTGTGGCCCGACAGCTCATTAAAGAGGTTCCTACAAAAATTTTGAGTTGAAGCACATATTTTGATATAATACAATAACAGCAGCAAGACCAACAACATCATACTGCAATTAGTATTTTTTTTCTATTTTTTTCTTTATATATTCGGATTTCTAGATTAAAGCATACTTGAATAATACTTTATATGTATTATGGAATTAGATTTCAGTTTTTATTTATTATATTAAATTTCAATTTTTTAAAAGTCAATTACTTTTTATTTGAAATATGAAATATACAATAAAAATAAAAAAAAAATTAATTTGATATTAGCAACGGTCAATTCTGTTTCATTATGTATATTGAAATTTAATTCCGCTATGGAATTAGCGACGGATACAATATGTCGCTATATTAGCAACAGAACTATCCGTCGCTAAATTAAGCAAGAGATTTAGACCCTCATATTTTGGCTAGTAATTTATCCGTCGCTAATACTTCTTTGTTTTTTTCCTACAGATTGAGTTCCCTCGCTATTGCTTTTGCAAGGAGCATATTAGCAAAGTATGCTATTCGTCGCTAAATCTTAGTAGCGACAGATTTGGTAACTTGTAGCGACAGAACTGTCATATTCTTGTACATTATAAAAATAAACTTCTAATATCTGTAAGTAAATTTTAAAAAATAACATAAATTTATATGCTAATATATATATTTTATTCTTAAGTATGTGGCTCCACCACTTACTTTTTAATATTTTGGAATTGGAGAAAAAAATATTTTATATATTTACATCAAGATAATAGGACAAAAAGGCAACAAAAAGTCAAGCAATTTTGAAAATTTTTTTGGATATATTCGTTCTATTACGTTATTTATAAATTAATTCAATTATATATTGATATGTATATATATTGCGTTCACATTAATTAATAAAAATAAAAAAATTAAATACATATTTTTTTATGATTAGATTAATTTAAAGATTACGTGATATGCTATCACCAACTTTGAATTTAAAAGGCTAGAATTTGGAAAAAGACTAAATTACAAAAAAATTCCGAACTTTACCTTTTATCGTAGTTATGGCTAATTTTTTTAAAATTTGAAATTAATTCTATATATTTTAGGTTTTGTAACAAGTCTTGTCTCAGGTAAACTGTATCTCACTCTAAGTCTAAGTCTATATAGCGATGATATGGAAAAACATTAAAAATATAAAACAATGATATGAAAAACAAAGTATAACTGATGTAGAAAATAATTATCACATGAATATAAAAATCAAAACAATACCATTTTGAAAATCATGTTTATTAAAATAAATCTATAAATCTCCTTATCAAAATATCCACTTTCTCAAAATAAATCCCGTTATAACATGGTTTGTATTTTTCTTAATCAAATTATATCATTTTAGTTTAAGTGGGATAAGTAATTTAATGTGCAAAACGACGTATTTTTGTTTATATACTTATGTAACAATTTTTTTCCACATCAGCTTTATTGTGATTTCCACGCTATTATTTTATATTTTTAATGTTTTTCCATATTATTACCATGTAAGATCGGAACAATTCACCTGATGTAAGATTTGTTACAAAATTTAAAATATATATAATTAAATTTAAATTTTTAAAAAATTTATTATATATGTGGTAAAGTGCAAATTCTATAATTTTTTTTTGGAAATTTATTTTTGGAAAAATAAGCATTCTCTCCTCTTTAATTAGTTAATTGCAACTGAAGTAAGGAAACTAATTCATTTCCCTCCCTACACAATACAAAAATCAAAGCGACAATAAGCAAAGAGAAATGCACACACAAGAAGTGGGTTAATTAATTGAATTTTTACATCAGGATTTCATTCATACGTATAAATTCAAAAGTCAATCATTAATTCAGTACCCAATTTGATATAATATACTAATATCTTTATAAAATTTAAAAAATATACAATTTATTTCATATAATTTAAAAATAAATATAATATACTAGTAAAAAAATATTATCTTTTGCTAAAGAAATATTAATCCAATAAATTTGTATTAAAATTCAGAAAATAAATCGTATAATTTTCAGAACTAAAAAAAATATTAATGTATTATATCAAATTACTGCAAATAGTCCTAAATATAATTAATAGACCTATTTTGTGAATAGGCTACGCAAATTGAACAGACTACCACCACTTCCAACATTACCGCTGCTTTTGCCGCCGTTGCCTCCACCGCCCCTTCTACCGTCACTACTGCCGATAACACTTACAGCTCTATTTTCATCGCTTCTGCAACTCAAATGCTGTCTATATCCCATACACATAGGCACATTCAAGTTCAGAACTGCGGTTTTGGTACCGCCACTCCCACCACCAACTCGGCCGGCCGCTGTTGTTTTACTGCGACGAGATTCTGTAAATTCTTTTTTACTGACTATCTTTTCATTATTGCTTCGAATGCCAGGCTCAGAGGCTCCACGCCGGACCTGCCAAACTGGGCTGCTCCGACCCAGATGTATCCCGGGCCGACCCGGGCTACCTGGCCACTTCCTCGACTTGGACTCTCCGGCAGAATTACTCCTGGAGCAAGGAGCGCTACTCACCTTACGGGTTCCCGGAGCTCCAGGGAACATCCTGGGTCGGGCTCCACTATTGCCAGCGGATCTACTGCGTGAAAATGGCCATATATTGATATTCAACTCGGCCGAACTCGCTCCTGTTTTACTCTTTTTCTCTCTCTTCTTTTCTTTCTCTTTATTATCTCTATCTTCTTGGGTCTTTGTGGTTACAGTTTTCTTGTCACCTTTCTTGAATATATCTTTCCACCTTTTCGAGCCGGTTGAAGGGTTGGCGTTTGATATTTGGGGCCCGGGTTCAGGCTCCGGGTGAGATAATTTGGAGTTGGGTGGGTCATGAGCGTCCGGTAGAGGCGGATCGGGTGGGTCAGAGCGGTGGTTGTTGTGGAGGTGGAGTAAGTGGAGAGGAAGAAGGACACCATCAACAAAGAGCTCGTCAGCGGAGAGAAGATTGGGGAGAGGCAAAGAGGGATTTCTGACCCTCCAGAACTCGAATTCAGGGGATGGAGAATCGCTGCTTCTGCTTCTTCTTCCACTGCTGCATGGAGAGTGGATCAGTTGAGGTTCTTGGCTTGGTATTCTTCTTGGGCTATCCATGTTGTTTGAAGAAGAAGAAGAAGAAGAAAGAGACGTTTGTGGGTGTGGGGTGAGAAGCTTCATTGTTTGCTGGAGGAGTAAACTGATAGTTTTAGAGCAGGTGACCCTACAAGCAATAAAGAAAGGAGAACATCAGTAAATAATAAATATAAATCATAAATGTGGGAGAGACAGAGAGAGAGAGAGAAGACTGAGACTATGAGAGGTATAAAGAGGTATTAATTTCGAAAATTTTTTATGGTGATATATATTCATTCGGTTTATTTTGATTGGTGGGTATAAAAATAAGATATTTATTACTGAATTAGTCAATAATAAACTAAATTTTTAATTTTATTATGCATGGCAGGATATTCTGGTACTATAACCTAAAGAGATAACGCTGTAGCTAACAACTAATTAATTTATACTTAGTTAACCAATGCTAATTAAACATTTTCCACAATAGTTTGGTCCCACTCACACCAATTTAATAAACGACACAAGTAATAATCACTCCAAGTACTCAAAATAGAAAAAGTAATATGTATAAACAACTAGATATACTCTATTTAATTTTGATCAAATTAAAAAATTATTATTTATTTTAATATATTAATATTTTTTTTAAATTTAAAAAATATAAGATTTTTTTTCTGTAATTTGATAAAATATATTAATAAAAAGAAATATTTTCTTTTGTTTGGAGGTATTAGTCTAATAAATCAAATTTGTAGAGAGATACTAGTATAATATATCAAAATTTCAAGGGATAAATAGTATAATTTTTAAATATCACGGAATACTAATGTATTATATCAAATTATACGAGGCAAATTGTATATTTTTTAAATTTCAATGGTAGTAATATTTTATGTCAAACTACATGGAATAAATAATAATTTTTTTTTAAAAAATTTTTGTAAGATATACTTATTTCTTAAATTGTAAAATCTAATTAGATTGATTTTATATGAAAATCTGAGCTAATAAGAAAAATATAAAAATCCATAGCGGAATCATGATGGCTTTATTTAGCTAACAATATGCAATTAATGTTTTCATTTAGCACAAAATAAATATGATCTCCATTATGACGTCATTGATTGAGAATTGGAATTTTAGAATGAAACCAACTTTCTTTCTTTTTTTTTTTTGAATTATTACATTGTTGTTTTAGCTTTGTATTGTCACTTTCATCACAAACAGCATATGCAAAGAGTACGGACAAGAGATCATCAAACTCAATTGTATGCATGTGACTGAGAACTTGGTCTGGAGTTCATCAGGAGAATCTTAGCCATCCGATGATCCTTGAACCTTGGAACCATTTACAGCTGATGAGTTACTTCAAAATTAAAACAAAATATGAAATCCACATCTAAAAAGCCAAGTCGGTTGACCTAAGATTATATAAATGTAAACGGGTACGTTTGAAATTACCGTTGAATATTTTAAAAATAATATTTTATATTTTTTAATTTAATTAATTTTTTTAATTTTTTATAAATTATTTTTCTAAATCTATTTTTGAAAAAAAAAAGCGAATTTATATGTTTCTATTAAAAATAATTTTTAAAAATTAAAAATATGGTTTTTTTGCTTAAACAGGTACTCTATATAAAAAAGATATAGAAAGAGTGATGTCAAATCGTGGTAGGCAAGTGAGGAATTAGAGCAAAAATGGTGGCTCACATTCATGGCGCCCTCTTTATTATAGTTGAAAATTTTCCAATACAAATATAATTTCACCGTTGACTTCCTCCAATATCTTCCCGCTCATGCAAATATGAATGTATAAAATATCTTGATAATTTGTTTCAAGGAAAATTACACCAAAAAAAAAAAAAGTACTTTTTCACATTTATAAATATTTCTAAAAAATTTTGAATTTAATTATATAAACTTTTAATTTCATAACAAGCCTTGTTTTGGATCCAATATACCTTATTTCAATTCTATGCGATATTTAGGTAGAAAAACCAATTTAAATTTAAAAAAATTAGCTGACAGAACACTAACGTATAAAAAAACGTAATTACTGCATAGAATTAAAGTGAGGTTCATTAGACATGATGTAAAAAATTGTATGAAATTGAAAGTTCATATAATTAAACTGAAATTTTTTACAATTGAAGATAATTGGGGAAAAGTGTAAATTTTAGAATTTTTAATATAATTTTCCATTTGTTTTATGTATTTGAATTGATGCCTTTTTAATTTGTAATTAATAATGTGTATAGAAAATGTAAAAAAAATTCTTACCTAGACCAAGTCTATGCAGACCAATCTAATAAAATGCCATGTAAATTTTTTTTATTTACATAATATTATCTCATTAGTTTAGTCTATATAGATTCAGACTATACAAAAATTTTCCTAAAATGTATAATAACTGTATTAAGTTTATAAGTTGTAATTTGGGAAAAAAAAAGACTTGTTTTTTTAATGGTTAAGAATTCAAATTAGCGATTAATTTAGCACTTAACTGATTTTTTTCCTAAAAAAAAACAATTTGATTTAAGTTTCTACTTTTGTAAAATTAAATTTGATGGAATTGACTAAAAAATAATTAATTATTATTATTATTGACAAGTTAATCTATCCATATCCACCCTAATGGTAAATAGTAATAAAAGGAAAACATGAAAAAGGTTAGGAGTTAATTGTCATTATCTTCACATAGACGATACTAATGGGTTCCACTATATATATAAATTATGAAAATCCGTTCTAAAAGAAAAAAAAAAAAAAAAAAGATAATGAGAGTGGGGGCCAAAGGAGATGGAGGGCATGTGAGGATGGTTGGTTGGTTGTGGAAGGAAGTAGCTAGGAATAATATTTCATAGAAATTTTTAAGTATATTCGGTGAATTATTTAATTTATAAATTAATTTAATTATATAGTGATATATAAATTTATTAATTATTATATTAATATTAAGAAATTTAAATAAAATAATTAAATATATATTAATATATAATTGAATTAGTATATAAATGATATAATAAACTGTATCTATCTAGAAATATCTTATCCCATATATATATATATATATATATATTTATGTTTAAGTGGGCGTGATTTTTCTCCTTTTCTTCAGTAAATGACATTTTGTTTGTAGGCAAAATGACGAAGCAAATGCAACCAAAAAAACCCACCAATATTTTCATGAGTAATCAGTTGATTTATTTTTAGAAATATATTTTTTTATGTTCAATTTAATATATTATTTAGTCATTTCAGTTTAATATATGTTTTTTTTTATTTTTTTTTGCTTTACATGTCAATAAATTCTAAGAAAAAAAATTATAAAAATTTTTTTTAAAATATGTATAACAATATATAAATTGATATAATATTTAAAATATTTTACATGACTCTTTTACAATTCTGAATCTTTTACAGTCTCTAAGTTAGGCCGCCACTGACTGCAAGCCATGTATACCTGTGTATGTTATGATGACGCTTAGAACAGAAGTAAACTATATCTGGAGCAAAGATTTATGTAGAAATAATTAAAAAAAAAAAATCTGGAATTGGGGTTTTGGGGGGTGTGGAAGTGGCTCGGAGCACTATTTCTTGAGCTTCACCACTTTCTGTTTGCATCGACTTTTGTTACTGCCTGCCAGTAAAAGTAAAATTCTTTGTGAAACCTTTTCTCCCCATCTAAAGTTGTTTCTTTTTTACCCCCAAATTTCTAGTTGACAAGACAACCTTCTTATTTTGGTAGTTACGATGTCATGCCTACCTACCATTTTAATCTTGTCTTCCTTTCCCCCCTTTTTTTTATATATAAAAAAAAACGGCATCTAGAGAATATAACAATTATATTTTAAAATTTAATTAAAATCTTTTATCTTTTCTAAATATGTATTTAGTGATATTTCTTTCCAACATACTTAGCATATTATTAACTAACAAATTGTCGTGTGTGGCATAGGATTAAAAAGTTTGAAATAAAAGGTTTAGCTTAGGATTCGTAATTTAAAGCACTTATTCAGAAACTTTTAGCATTTGAATCATCACTAATCTTGAAGCTTTTAATTTTTTTTTTTTTGGAATCAAGCAGAGAAAATTTCAGAGATATGGACAACAGTGATATTTTCATTTATCACCATTGATGCTTGCTTGAAGTCTAATGATAAGCCAGAAGTGAGGTGACTGTATACCTGGAGAGAATAATTATGTAGTTGGTCCCTAGTCTCTTTCATTCTACAAAACAAATATCCACTACACAGTCTATCAACCCAAAGCTACAGTTCTCTGTGATGCCACTTGTATTATTATTCACGATTCCCACTTACAAATTTCTCCGAAATTTTTAGATACATCTGGTCTATTAGACTAATCTAATTACAAAATAATATATATTTAATTATTTTATTTTTATTTTTACATCAACCAATAAAAATAAAACAATCAAATGCATGTTATTATGTGATTGAATTGATTTATAAATAACGTAGTAGACCTAGTCCATCTAGAGAATTTCTTCAAATTTGTACCGCATTACTTTATTGTTACCCAACAGAATGCGACACTAAATTTCCCAAATCAGCTCAAGTTGGATAATGGTACAAATGTGAAAAGTACATCGAATTTTTTTTTTCAAAGATACAAAATTATATGGCTTATGTGTTTCCTTACATTTTTTTTTTTTTTTGTAAAAAAAAAAGATACACAAAGATAATGATGCTAAAATTTTCTTGTTAGCCCAAGGACTGAGCCTTCAATGCATTGGCTGTCAATAGAGGAACAAGGCTTTGCACGATTTGCTTTGTTGCCATTATGCAATCCCAAAACCATCATTTACCTCTTACCAGCCTATCAAAGTGAAAAGAGAAAAACCCAGAAGAAGTTTTGAACCATTTTTCCCCTGAAACTATACTACAAGAAGTTATGGAAGAAACCTAAGCCAGTTCTATTCTATTTAAGTTTTAGATACAACGGTGTCCAACTGTGAAACTGCCCTGCTACTGGTGGAAGTCGCACTCCCACAACATGCGATTACAATCATCATGCCAACTACTACTGAACTTGGTTATAATTGCTTAGGATGTGGAACAAGGCACTAGCTCAACAGGATATTTATTTATACGCTCCCTCACCCGACCCATCAATGGTTTGGATTACTAGTAGTAAGTTGTAGAATGATCGGGAGCAAGCACAGGGAAAATTCTCAAAATTGAACTTTCTTCATTCAAGTTATTAATGTAATTGTATAAAAGGGACTGCCATGAAAAACTTAAATTATACAGGTCCAGATGATGGATGCATAACAAGTATTTCATAGATTATCGTCCAACTAAGCTACAATGAAATGCAAGAGTCCTACACTCAAATAACTGACTCAATAATCGCGAAATCTGGAGGGGAGAGTAAAGAGCATCAAAAAGATAATTTGCACCAGAATAGCATAATTTCCACCTATCCGCAAGCCCCGATAAATATGCCTACACTTGAACTCCCAATTCTAACAGTAAGGTGTGATTAACAGCATCAGATCCTGGGCCCTTGAATTGGATGGGACCTGAAATTACATAAATAGTGTTAGTCACATAAACTCAACTCAACTAGGTCTCAATTGCTGCAGAAGTGGAATTTTGTATCTTTAAACTTGTATCAAGTAAAGATCGCAATGTCATAATCAACATAACTTACCAGGACTAATGTATCGATTCTTTAGAGCCCACTCATCCCGCATGGAAGCAAATTTTTGGAATGGTGCTCCTGAAATCCAAGTAATTTGCTTAAAATTGAATGACAGAAGAAGCCAGATAGGTACGTTATACTGAAAAAACAAAGGTCAACACAATGAACTACTACAGAATGGAAGAATGAGAACAAATTGTTACCATTGAGCTCCACCATTGCCTTCTTGATCACTGGCTTGAATTTACCTGCCCAGAGCAGAAAAGAAATCCTTTTTCAGAATTTTACAGTTCAAATATGGGAAAATTACAAAAAAAAAAAAAAAAATCAT
The DNA here is from genome assembly GCA_949630135.1 of Balakata baccata. Classification (NCBI taxonomy): domain Eukaryota; kingdom Viridiplantae; phylum Streptophyta; class Magnoliopsida; order Malpighiales; family Euphorbiaceae; genus Balakata; species Balakata baccata. The sequence goes on along the minus strand of CATIWF010077642.1, from coordinate 15,458 downwards.
GAACTTTATAAGATATCACAATTATATTCAATTTTTAAAAAATTCGATTTAAATTATATAAACTTTCATTTTTGAAACAAATTTAGCTTCAATAGCCTGAAATCAATATCAGAATCCAGTTGATGCTTAAATGAATTGACCGAATGAAATAATTGGCACTGATGTAGATTAAATATATTTGTTGTATTAAATATATCAAATTATAATTGGATAATTAGACTAGAATGTCAATTATTTAATCAGGTCAACATATTTAATTCATATCAATGTCAGCTATTTAAGAAGCATGGACATGTCTATTTGTTGGAGAGACCGCGTGTTGGACACGCAGACATGCAATGGACACATGTTGGTTACATGTCAGGCACGCCACGTGACTTGTTGACCGGAGACGAGATCAAAGGCTTTAGATAGAGCCAGTAATTCGTGTCGTATCGTGTCTTATTTTGTATCGTGTCTTATTTCGTATCGTATTTTATTTCATTTTGTATCTAATCGTGTCGTTTCTCGTATACCTGTTATACTATACAAAATTATTTGACGCGGCCAACTAAATATGTTTACATGTGTATACATACATGATATGAGATACAATTATACATAAATATTAATATAATTATAAAAATAATGCTATACAATACTTATTTATATATAAAATATACTAATACAATTAATTTTAGCATAATTTATTATATATAAATATTTAAAATATTATAATCGTGTCTTAACAGGTTAAGCAGGTAAAAACTGTTTATGACACGATTTTTTTCGTATCTTAATTATGTTGATACGGTTATAATACATATCCATTAAGCTCAAACACATATTCGTCTAAGTCCGTATCGTGTCCCAATTTACCAACTCTAGCTTTAGACACGGTTAGGACACCGCTTCAGACACGATTGAGACTTCTTTTTTCTCTTCTTTTGGACCCATTTTATAATTTTATGGGCTAAAAAAAATATTATCAGTAATTTTATGGGCTAAAAGTCTAAAACCCTAACCTCTCTCTGCATTCTTCTTCCTCTCTTTCTATTGCTTTTGACAAAGAGAACTCAAGAGGGCTGCCCAGTCTCAGCAACTCCTACTCTACTCTCTCGTGTCTCAGGTCTGATTTCTAATCCTTTTGACTCTAACCAAATTTAATAGTTAATTTCATGAAAAGGGCACTCTTTCTTCTTCTTCTTCTCATCTATATATACCCATATAGAGTTTTTCTTGGAAAAGATATTCAGATTTCTTTTTTTCTTTTCCGAAAATGGCTGGAGGAGTGAACAGGAAGATATCTGCAGCTTCAGCTAGATCCCATACAAGAAGAGCTAAGCAAAACAGTTCTTTTAAGCTTTAAGCTTCCTTCAGGCTGTTTCTCTCTCGCTCTATCTATAACTGTTTCTTTGATTTCGCTGGTTTTACTTCTTGATAATTATTTGCAAATGCAGCTTAGTTTCAGTATTTTTAATGAAATTCGGAACAGGTTGTTGATGCCATTGCACTAAATTCTTTAGTAATTAATGCTGTTTAATGTTTATCTTCTACGAGTTACTATTCCTGCTGAATTTTGGTTAATTCATATTTTGAGTTTTGGTTAATTTAATCCCTAATATACAGAAAGTTGGCAATATCGAGTCTATGAAGGATCATGCATCGATGGATATGCATTGGGATTCTTGTATTTTTAGATCTTAGATTGTTCATGGCTTGGGATACTTGATTCCATTATATAGCTATTTTGTAGTATTAATTTATTGTACTTTTATTATATTATATTATTATTAGTTTACTTGCAATTTTTATGCTAGTTGTGACATTTATTTAAATTTTAAGCTTACAACATATTTAAATTTTGAATTTTATTTTATTTTTATTTTTTAATTATTTTATTATGTTGTCCATGTGTCCTAGTTTTTTAGAATTTGTCGTGTTCCCCATGTCCTGTCATATCGTGTCCCCATGGCCATATCTATGGCTGCGCTTCTTAGCCAGCTTCCATTCGGTAAATCCACATAACCACCAATTAGGTTCGGAGACTATTTTCGTGCTACTGAAACTAGATTTGTTTCAACAAGGAAAGTTTATACAATTTAAATAGAATTTTTTAAAAAATTGATTATAATTGTGAAGTTTGACAAAGTTCAGGTTTTTTTTTTTCTTTCGTAATTTTCCCTTCAAATATATACCCTCCCACAATAATAATAATAATTAAGTTGCTATGATCGCTGGAACATTCAAGAAAAGGTAGTTTTGAGGTCCTTGTAGAATTTTATGTTTAATGTATACTGTTCAACAGCATTAAATGCAAAAATACACATGATTTTATTTGTCATGTAAAATATATAAAGACACAAAAGGGTTGTTGCTCTTGCAATTTTCAGATAAGGATATAAAAGTGCATCATCAGCTCAAAAAGGGAACATATATATATATATATATATATATAACACAAAAGCATACCATGTCTCCTCTCGACGTCCATCAAAGAAGTCAATGCAGTGCCACCTACTGTCCACTCTGCAACTGGAGCAGCCAAATTCCCAACCTGAAGATGATATAAAATTGGATTAAAACATCAATTGCAACAATTAAAGTATCATACGCTTTGCTTTTTTTTTTTTTCTAAAAAAAAACTAATAGCATTGAATCACTCCAGATGATAAAAAATGAAGACGAGAGAAAAAGATGAACAGATAAAATGCAATTGTAAAAGCTACTCACAGACGATATCAGCCCAGTTTGTCCACTTTGAAGGATAGCTCCAGCTCCATAGCCTAAAGCATAACAGTATGTAGAATCAAAGTTTGTTGGCAAACCGCATCTTCCTTCATAACTGAGTAAATAGAAATCAAACATCAGGTTGAAGCCCAATGAAGCAAATCATGTTTTCCCATTTACATTGCTATTTGCTATCAAAGATGTGAACGATGTCAATAATTATTCCAAACAGTAGTGCACCATATGCACAAAATAATGATCTTCCAAAAGAACTATAAATAAATAAAACACACAAAACCTGGAGACAGTGACTCAACATTTGGATATTTTTCTTAGTTAAGGTGACGATTACCCAAAGAAGTGGGACTGTCCTTTGAAGTGGGCTTTATATGTGCCTTGCTGCTTCCTCTTCTCCAACTCAGTTTCAACCATTTGAATAAGCATTTTTTCCGTCTCTATTTTGGCAACCTACAATCAAGAAATAAAGATATTATAAGCAACAAATTCTACAAAACTCCACTAGTTGAAAGTTACAAGAAACAATCAAATACCTGGACATTTCCATGAGGATCCCTTTCCAGCATCAGTTGTTCCTGAATGGCTTGTGGTAGAAATTCAAAAAGTTGCAGAGACTGAGTTGTAAGTTTCTTCTTCCATAGGCCACCTTCGTCTACAACATCATTGGCCAAGATTTCATTCAATTCAGCAATGAGATGCTGGACCTGCACAGCAAGAGGCAAAAGATACCAATGAACAAAGGACAAAGTATGAAATAAAAACAACATTCCTTACAAACTACATCCAAGAGTCATTAAAGAATGAACAAAAACAGTATTCCTTAAAGACAATGTGTCACCTATATATATATGTGTGTGTGTGTGTGTGTGTGTGTGTGCATATGCATATAAAAAATGTGTATGTGTGAATGATAAAGTGTTAAGATTGACAAAAGGTACCTCAGGAATGAAATCAATTAAACCTTCAGGAATGAGAATCACACCATAGTTATAACCAAGTTCTGCCCGTTTACAGATGACATCTACGATGTAGTCAGTAACATTTTTTAGAGTCAGCTTCTTTGCAGCAACCTGCAATTATATAGAATAAGGTTTGTAGCAAATTTATATGGGCAACTCCTCTAAAACTTGATATACAAAATTCACAATGCAATATAACAATAAATTAATTGCCTAAAACTTTAGAAAACATATCCTTTGAACCAAGCTCATCCTTATGTTATGTGTTTAACACCAGACCAGTGCATGATCAAATCACTACACCAGGCTTAGCAGTCAAGTGTCAAAACCAAGCTGCTGCCAAACCTAAACCTGAGTATACCTAGCTTCAGTAAATGAACAAACTTGGTGACATAATTAAATGTACGGAAAACAGGAAAGTTACTCAAAAACATCACTACACTACCAAATACCAGCCATAATGGAACTGAGTTTTGTGTTTGAACCAAGAGAATTTCTAAAGTTGTTGTAGTGCAACCATATATACTCTGATTGTCACATCATTTCTTATGCATATATATATTTGCAATAGTTGTCAAATTGAGAATTGAATTTGTAATTTTGTGAATCGAGAATCGAATCAAATCGTAATATTCTGTTCATCCTGATAATATTAATTCAAAATATTTTATATTCATTTTTAAGAACATACTTCATATTATATATTCTATAGTTTTAAAATGTAGTAATGATTAAACATAAAAATACTATATAACTAATAATAATACTAAACCATAAAGTCAAATATAGTTTAAAATTTGTAATTTAAAGAAAATGCTATATAATTTGAAGGAATTAAAATAAGTAATATAAATCATTTTATATTTTGAATTTCTTATTATGAAGAAGAAGAAAGTAGTTTTCTTTGAAGGAAGATAAATAAGTAACCAGTTTGAAAAGCAAGTATTAATGAAAAAAAAAAAACAGTTCTCATACAAAATTCATCCTTAGAATTCTGGCATCATCAATTCTCATCTTATTTCTTATATTTTGTCTTCCTAACTTCTAGTATTGTTTTTTTTTTTTTTTTGTTTAGGATGAATTGTGCGACTCGATTGATTCGTACGATTCATCCACGATTCAATATAAATTTCAATTCTTGCTAAGATCTGACTCATTTTTCATATGAATTAATACGAATCGAATTACTCAAATCATAAATCGTTACGATTCAGTATAAATTTAGATTCATGTTAAGATTCGATTCGTTTTCCATGTGAATCGATACGAATCGGATGAATCGAATCGAAAATCATAAGATTCTAACAACAGAATTATTTGCTGATAAGTAACAGTAACCAAACAGAACTAAACCGGGCAATAATTTGAAACTGACAAATAAGTCAAAAGAGGTACCTCTTCTCCAATAATTGTAATGTTTGGATGAGTTTGCAAAGCACACTCTAAGGTAATGTGTGAAGCAGCACGCCCCATAAGCCGTACAACTGCAGCAAAGCCATGTTTGTTACAATTCTTGCTCTTAACCTTTAGTTTATTACAAACATATCTGTGTCTTTTACATGTAAATGTGTTGATGAGTAGAGAAAAGATATGGCCGACCATGGAAGTTGATGATAGAATTAGGGAGCAGGACCATATGCTCTAGTAAATTAACTCTTAGTTCAGTTCCAAATTCTGATATCATCAACAGGAGAAAAGAACATTAAAATTGAACTCAACCTAATGCTTACAGTGATAATATTTTCCAGTAGATCGTGCATCAATCATGACATTTCCAATCATCTCTGAATATATCTGCATGCACCAAAAAAATATTGGTCATTTATGCATCAAGTCGGTAAAGTAAATAATAGGAGTACACAACATTGGAATTTACCGTAACCTCATCGAGACAGTAAACAATTTCCAATAATAACAATATAAAAATTCACAATCATGTAAATGCACATGTTACCAATTTGATTTGTGAAGACTTTAAAATAAAGCTAGAGAAAAAGGGATTCTAGCAAGCAAAATTGCTTGGCCACAGGAGAAAAAAACTTCAGAATTGCATAATTTGCCAACATATTCGTTAAGAAGCAGGGTAATAATTCAAGAATATTGCTTTCACAATCAAATGAATAAAAAAAATCTCATAACATGGAAATCTGGAATTGTTTGCAACTGAGACAACTTGGTCAAGGGGAGACAAAAGTACACAGAAGGCACAAAAAAATGATTCAGCATAAAGTAAAATATAAATCAACATGAGAATGCAGCAGAAGATTACAAATAATGAAGGTCTAAATCAATTAAAAAAGTGCTGAAACTTCACCTTTGCACTACATAATAATAAATCACCCATTTACGTAATGCAGAACAGTTAAAATGGCATCCAGTAAGGCAAAACTAGCTGGTTGTTCAGACAAATTTAACAAGTGCTAGCCTATCATATCAATGCCATCAGAAATTTATGCAAGAAGAATCAAGCCAAAAAAAAAAAATCAAAGATTTTATGCAGAATAATTTTTTTGTGCTTCTGGAACCAATCTTCTCAAATCAAATGGCCTGATCTGAGACAATGGCTTTCCTCACAGAAAAAGAAAAGTCACAATAATAAAATTGATATACAGCACATAATTACACAAAAAATTGATAACATTAATATGATAACAGTTCATTTATTATATGAACAATGCATAATTATAATCACCTTGCATGCAGTATCAAATCCAAAACTAGTTGGAACCTCTTTGCATTTCAGATCACCATCAATGGTCTTGGGGCATCCCATCACCCGAGTCTTCATATTTTTACCCCTGATCAAACAAACAAAGAAAATATAAGTTACACTCATATGGCCTGAATTAGCAGCAGATGAAGAAAAGCTTGTTTTATCAACACTACAATTATAGTGATCCATTTAAAAATATTACTCCGATGACAAATTTGTGTCAAAGCATACCTGAAATTTTCAGCAAGGAGGCAAGCATTAGTATTGGAGTCATCCCCACCAATAACGACAAGCCCATCTAGGTCAAGCTTCAACACTGTCTCTTCAGCTTGTTTAAACTATAATGCATAAGCACTTAATCTTAGAATGTTTAACTTTTAAGAGCATGCACAGTTATGAAGAAGCAAAAATTAATAAAAAATTAATAAAAATAATAAATAAAATAGAAGCTCACCTGTTCAGGTGTTTCAATTTTGTCCCTCCCACTGCATATCATATCGAACCCACCCTGCAAAGAATTAATTTTAGAAAAAAAATCAATAATTAGTAACCCCTCTTAAGTGAATGACGAGCCAAGATCAATAACCAATCTGGTAGAACACACTTTAGACAAAGTCTAAGGTTATTATCACAGGAAATAGCCTTCAAATCAATCAAAATCTCATAAGTAATCTTAAACAAGATAGAACTTTGAGATCTTTAAAGCAATAAGCTATGTAGCATGGACACGGATACGGTAATGGACACCGACACGGACACTGGAAAACGAGATTTATAAAAAGTATAAAATATGGACACACTGAGAAAATATATAAATATTAAAAATATAGGGATAAATTTATAAATAAATAAATACAAAAAATATAATTACAAGTTATTTTTATATGAATCGAATAAAAATGATATATAATCAAATATATTGAGCAATAATTTGTGTAATATATAGATTTTAGATTTTGTAGAAGGAAAAAATACTGTGTTTAACTTTAAAAAAAAATGTGTTTCTAATATTTTGATAATTAGAAAACTCACTCGGCACATTTCGTGCCGTGTCGGTGTTCAACAAGTGTCGGAAACGTATCGAAAATGCGACACGCTATGTGGCTATGTGGTTGAAGTGCCGTGTTTCATGGATAATAACAAAAGCACACTTCAAGCCAGTCAAACTAGTTACCTGATTTCTATAGGGATAAATATAATCTGCGGTTAATTCCACATATTTGCACTTCATGATCCCAGCAGGTCCACCTCTAAAACCATACAACGTACTTCCCTTTACATGATCCTGCAAGTAATCTGCAACCACCACCAACCAAATATTGCATTCCAATTATTTTCAATCAATTGAAAAGAGAGAAATGCACGCAATAGCATCTATATCTTCTGATCAAGATCCCTCACCGAAGATTCCAGCAATCACATTGTGTCCTCCAGGTGCCTGACCTCCTGATAAAACAACGCCAATCTTCAGCTTCTGATCGGAACTCACTGCATCAGCTCCGTTTGGCACCAACATTGTCGATGGCTGCCCGAACAGATGCGGGAATAGCTTCGCGATCTCATCTACAAACACCAAAGCAACACACATAGAAATCCAAAAACAAATCAATATTGTCAATCCAATAAGAAATGAAAGAGAATTATAATGAGAATTGGCATGAAGAACAGGAATTGATCCACGGAGGATAGAAATAGACCAGGATTTCCAGCGGCGGAGCTTGGCGGGCCCTGGACGACTTTGAAAGGGTTTTTGAGGACAGAAGGGAGAGGAAGCGCGTGATCGATACGGCTGGCTTGCACTTCACTATAAACAGAAGCAACGCGGCCCGACGCCGAGGAAGACTTGACGGTGGCCGGGATTTCACCATTAATTACAAAAGCAGGAGCCATGGAGTTGGTTGTTGATCTGTACCTAACTCTCACTAGGTTTTTTCGATTAAAAAAAAAAAAAAAAGAAACTCTCACTAGGTTTTTTGCAGAGGCGAGTGTTTGAAGTGCTGAGCACAAAAAGAAGCCGCAACTTAAATCCTATAACTTCATACGGAGACAGATTTATAGTTGAAGGGTAAAATAGTCTTTTCCTGTACAAGAGATCGTTGATCGTCGAACTCTCCGCCAGGAAAGGTAGCTGTCCTGTACGCCTCCTGCTTAAGGGCCACTTTGGGGGCAATTTTCATATTTTAATTTAATTAATTAAAAAACTAATCTTGAATCTTTGAAGTATAATTTTCTGTATTGAATATAATTTTAGACGTAAGAATACATCGAAATTAATATTTTTTAAAAATACATTAAATTTTTTAAAAATAAAAAAAAAATTATAAGTAGAACGGTGTTTCTTCAGACAAAAATTTACATATGGAAGAAACTAATTTGGTAAGGGGTCAAAGGGTAAAGAAAAGATGATTTGGGAATTTGATTGATAGATTGATGGGCGATTTTATTTTTAATTTAATTAGGGGAGACGGAAGGTGGGATGATTCTGGGATCGTACTTTTATTATTTTACCAAACCTTCGTTGGGTGGGAGGCGCGTGGACGGTAAACAACTCAGGATTTCATACCAAAATTGGGCATGAACAAAATGACGGATTGGGCTGTCAAATAATGCAATGCTGATTCAATTTTGCTTATTTTGGTTGCTAGGTAATGCCTATGGCAACGTGGCGTGGATCTCATTTGCTTTTGTTTGCCAGTTGCCACCTCACAGCTAGCTAGTAAGTCAGGCAAAAACTATAGGCTCAAAAACAGACACCAATGGATCTGTGGTCTGCTTAATGTTTGAGCTCACCCACTTTCAAAATTCATAATACAACATATGTCCAATAGATAGAAATTTCAATGCAGAAAGAGATGGATTGGTCTATATTATAGACTCATGTCTATATAGCATTCTCTAAAGTTGTAATTTGTGATACGATATCATTAAACGACGTAAAACGATACAGATTTAAATAATTATGAATCTAAAATTATTGATATAGATTATAATTGTATTAATATGATTAAGATATGAAAAAAACTGTTATAAACGAATTTTATCTGTTTAACATTTAAATACACAATTAAATATGATTAAAATTATATAAAATATTTAAATATATATTATAATATTTTAAGTATTTATATATAATAAATTTATAGTACAATATGTTAAAATTAAGTGTATTAGTATATGTTATATATAAATAAATATTGTATAGCTATTATTTTTTATAATCATATCTCGTTTCATGGTTAATATTGTTTAATATTTTCATGTCATGTAACTTATGTACGAAACATGACATGATTAAATATGACACGATACGATATGAAATGTCAGCTCTAGTATTATAGACTAAGGACGTCTCATACATGTAAGAGATAATGTATGCTTTGTAAATAAAATATATTTACACAATTATCAAATACACGATAACAATTTTATAAATATTTATCACTCATTGTAGATATATTTATCAGTTCATTGATAAATATTCATTTGTTATAAAATTGTAAATTCATTATGAATAAAGTAAAAATTTATTAGTTTAATGATAAATGTTCATTTCTTGTAAACTATAAGTTTATTATCGGTAAATTATATTTTATAAATCGTAAGTTCATTTGTTATAAATTATAGGTTCATTAGCACTAAAATAAAATGTTCATTAGTAATATAGTAAAAGTTTATTACTTTATTAAGACATGTTTATTTGTTATAAAATCCTAAATTCATTATGAATAAAGTAAAAGTTTATTAATTTATTAATAAAAATTCATTAGTTTATCAGTAAATATTCATTTTATTTATGTGTATAATTAATTTAATAGATATTATATTATTTTCTTTTTGTTTTGATATGTACGTATGAATCTATTAAATCCTCTTGAGGAATATGTATAGTATATTTAGTTTAATAAATATTATATAATTTTTTTAGTTTTTATAGTAATAAACTAATAAATTTTTAGGAATATGAATATTTCTCAATAAAATGGATAATAAATATTTATGAAATTGTCAATATACGTTTCATAATTGTATAAATTTATTTTATTTATAAAATTGTTATAGCCTCTTATACATGTGATGAATTTTTGGTCCATAATATTTTATGAACCTGGATCTATAATATAAATTGGGGAATTTTGCGGAAATAGCAAAAAATTGGTACCTATATGCATTTTTATTGACATTCAAAGTTTTTTCAATTTTACCAAAAACAACTTTCTAAAATTACAACAGTACCAAAATCTATAATTGTAAAAATCAAACCAGCCTAACCGGTTCACTGGAAAAATCGGAAATCGGCCCTTAGGCAGGATAGTTTTTACCCCCAAAATCAGGAGAAAACAACTTGGTAGAAAAACCGGCGATCCAGCTGGTTCAACAGGAAAAACCTGAAACCGGCCGATTTTGACTGGTTTTTCTTAGTTTTTTTAATTTTTTGTAAAAAAAATTTAATTATTAAATTTGATTCAATCTAATCAATTCTACCGATTCAACTAAAAAATTAACCTCAAAACTAGATGAGTTAACTATAAATTAATCAAATTGGTCAAAATAAATACATTTTTAAACAATTAATCCACCCTTATTTATAAAATGATATGTTATCTTCATTCTTTTTTTTTCTATGTGGAATTGTTCACTCATTTTTACATTTTTTTCTTACTTCTTTGTTATATTACTTTTCTTTTACAATTTGAAAATTTTGGCTAATTGTATTTTCAAGTTATAAATTACCTTTACATTTAATAATTAATTAAATCATAGTTGTAAAAACCACCAGCATAGCCGGTTCAACTGGAAAATTGGGAACCAGCCTTTAGATCGGGCGGTTTTTACCCCCAAAACCGGAAGAAAAAAATCCAATGGAAAAACCGGCGATCCAGCTGGTTCAATCGGAAAAATCGGAAACCGACCGGTTTTCTGGATTTTTTTAATTTTTTTCAAAAAAAGTTAATTATTAAATTTGTTCTAATATAACAAATTCAACCGGTTCAACTAAAAAATTAACTCCAAAACTATATGAGTTAACTATAAACTAATCAAATTGGTCAAAATAAATATATTTTTAAACAATTAACCCACCCTTATTTATAAAATGATATGTTATCTTCATTCTTACTTTTTTTTATATGTGGGATTGTTCACCAATTTTTACTTTTTTTCTTACTTTTTTTTATATTACTTTTCTTTTACAATTTAAAAATTTTGGCTAATTGTATTTTCAAGTTATAAAGTACATTTATATTTAACAACTAATTAAATGTTTAGTAATATAAATATATAAAATACAATTTTAAAAAAAATAAAAAAGAGAATATTAGACATGTTATATTATTCTTGTACAATAGAAAAGATTTCCAACAATTTGTTCTCTATATTTTATTATATATGAGACATATTATATTTTATTATATATGAAACATGTTATATTTTATGAAAATACTAAATAGGTTGGTTCAATCATATTTCGAACTTAAACTCATGACCCGCTAGCTTTCCCGATCTATTGACTGAGCCGATTTTTACAACCTTGCTGAAATCTCAAAATCACTCAAAAATATGCTCAGACGGTATATCTTCGGCATACCTTCAATATACTTTAGGATATCTTGGTTCAATGTTCACCAATAATAAAAAGCAGAACAAGAAAAATTAATTATTAAAAAAATAAAAAATAATAAAATTCAATCCAAATTCAAAATATCACAAATTCTCAAACAAAATAGTTTGGTATACATTTCGATACACCTTAGGGGTACTTTAAAGATACCTTTAGAAATTCCATCAGAATACTTTAGGGATATCTTGGGAGTACCTTGTTGATGCCTTGATTTAATCACACATAAAATCCAACAAAAAAATGATTCAAAACATTACAAATTTTCAAACAAAACAATTTTGGTATAGTTTGGGTATACTTTGGAGACATATTGGGAATACCTCAGGAATATCTTGGGAATACCTTAAGAATTCTCAAAGAATTTCCTATGAGGAATTTCCTGGGTATACTTGGGAGATACCTTGGGGATATTTTGGATATATCTTTGGGAATTCCATAGGAATACCCCGAGAATACTTTGGAAATTCTCAAGGAATTTTCAGGGAGGAATTTCTTGGGTATACTTTGGGGGTACCTTGGAGATGCCTTCGGTATTCCTTTAGGAATTCCATGAGAATATCTCTGATATACCTTGAGAATATCTTAGTAATTTTTACCAAAATATAAATCATTAAAAAAAATCAACAACACAGACAAATCCTAATTAAAAAGCATTTGGTAAATTAAATGGATCACTTAAATGTTGTTAAGAGAAAACACAGTGATTGATAAAATAATAAGGAAAAAAAATTGGATCACAATCAATTAAAATCAAACACGTGACAAATCATATTGGATCACAGTCAATTCATATTCAAAATTCTCCAACCTAACTACTACAAATACCATTTTCGTTACCGTCGAACACCATTTTCGTAATTGGACACTTTCGCTGTTACCATTGTAGCAGCTTCTTCCACTTACAAACATCGTTGTTTTTGTGATGTCTCAAATAGGACAAGAGGTAAAAAGAGAAAGATGAAAAGCAAATAAAACATCGAAAGAAAATAAGCATAAAAGATATTGATCTCAATAAAAATTTTAAAAAAAAACACATGTAATTTTAAAAAGAGAAGTTAAAAATCAATAACGGTAAAAATTCCTTTATAATTTGTTGAAAGAGATGTTGTTATCTTACTTTTGGGCCTAAAAGTACCATTGCCGCTATTGTATTTTCCAAATACAAAACCAAACAAACAGATCCAACCCTCACCTAAGTAACTATTTTAATGGCTTAATTATTTTATTTTTTTTACTGAATCTCAAAGGGACAAAACTAGAATCATATAATTAGAGGGATAAAAAAAATTTTATATAGAATTTGAAAGATAAAATATATTTTTTTGAAGAATTTTTTTAAATTATTTTTAGGCTTTTTGGACCTGCTAGCCCTCCTTTTCCCTTCGTTATTGGATTAAATCCTTTATGCCAATTATTATATGTTGGACCTTGGTCCATGTAGTATTATATACCAAGCCCATTACATATGTAAGAGACGATGACAATTTTGTAAATAAATTAAATTTATATAGCTATCAATCACACTGTGACATTTTTGTAAATATTTATCATCTGTCATTGAATAAAGGTTCATAGTTTATTGAAAAAGATTTATTAGTTAATTAAAAAAATTGATTACAAATAAAGTAAATATTTCTTAGTTTATTGAGAATATTTATTAACAAATAAACTGAAAAAATGTTTGTTACGAATGAATTAAAAGTTCATTAGATTATTGAAAAATGTTCATTAGATTATTGAAAAATGTTCATTAGATCATTAAAAAAGATTCATTACGAATAAAATAAAGTTTCATTAGTTTATTGAGAATGTTCTTTGCGAATAAACTGAAAACATTTATTACGAATGAACTAGAGATTCATTAGTTTTTTTGAAAAATATTTATTAATTTATTAAAAAAAGTTCATTACAAATAAAGTAAAAATTATTAGTTTAATAAAAAAGTTCATTCCGAATAAACTGAAAATGTTCATAATAAACGAACTAAATGTTCATTAGTTTATTGAAAAAAATGTTTATTAATAAAGATTCGTTTCTTATATTAATACAAGTTCATTTTATTTTTGTGTACTTAATTTAATTGATACTTTTTGTGTTTTGCTTTACAAGTATGAATTCATTGAATCATTTTCAAATAAACTTAAAACGTAACAAAAAATCGAGACAAAATGCATCGGAAAAATAATAAATCAAGTCAAATAGGATCTGAAAATGAAAAAAACCACAAAATAACTGTTGATTTTGTTTTAAAATAAAATGAATATTTATCAATAAACTAATAAACATTTTTCTAATAACTAACGAATCTAAATCAATAAACGAATCTATATAACTTTGTTTTATTTACAAAATTGCCACCGAATTTTTATTATTTCTTTCATACGTGTTTAATCCATAATATTCTGTGGAGCAGATTCCACAATATAATTTGCGCCTTTATGCTACCAAGGCATATGCCGTGAACATTTCACTGGCTTAAATGAACATGTAAGATTTAGACTTTCAAACCCATAATCTACAAGTCCATCCAAATTGTAACTGAAAAACTTGAATGTAGTTGTAGGTTTTTCTTTAGGTAACTCTGAAACTAATTCATACTAAAGATTATTCTGGTGCACCACAGCAAGCATTGGATAATTTAAGCATATATGAATTTGCATCTTTCAGGAAATTCTAGTTATAGCATCTAACTTTATTAGTATCTCAAGCAATTGCTTTGCCGGTAATTAAAGCAACATTCACGTTTGTCACGCTCACATACTTAGCAGCTAATTCATACTGAATTAATACACATATCCATAGCAGAAGCATTAAATAAATAGAGATAAGCTATTTGTTTTTTCTTGCTTCACATACTCAAAAGCTAAATAAACACAAAACAGTATCTTGATTGATATGATGTGTTCCACCATTGAAGATATTGATTCCAAGCACAGAATTAATGGGGCATTGTACCATGCTCTAATGGAAGGTGATGAGAAGAAGGTTCGAGAACTCTGCCCCAAACTTTCAGATCATGCTCTGCACGTAATCACAGTGAATGATGATACTGTGCTCCACATGGCAACTTACGCCAGAGAAGCTGAGTTGGTACTCAGGTTATTAGAGGAGTTACCTGAGCATCATCTCGACAAGCTCACCCGCCAAAATGGGGTTGGGAGTACCATCCTCCACGAGGCTGCCACCAACAACAAGGCCGTCCCCATTGCAGATAAGCTGCTTAAGAAAGCTCCTGGTTTGCTAGGGATGCGCAATCATAATGGCGAGACTGCTCTTTTTCGAGCTGCTCGCTATGGTAACGTTGAAATGTTTAAGTTTCTTGCTTCTAAAATCTCCCAATATGATCAAGCCAGTCAGCAGTTCTATCTTCAGAGAAGTGACAAAACCACTGTTCTCCATATTGCAATTATTTCTCAGCACTTTGGTGAGTATGTATCAAAAC
>CATIWF010077628.1:0-22305 GCA_949630135.1 Balakata baccata | reverse complement strand
TTATAAAGGTATAAATTCTGAATTTTCTTTGATTAAATTAGTTTTAATTGGCACATGAAAATCCTTTGATTCGGGTTTTGAAAATTTTTATTTTCCGCTGCGTTATATGTATGTGATACATGATCAAAACCCTTCACCTTGTGCTTGAACCACAAATGCTAACAATAGTAGATTATATATGATGGAAGCCTTGAAGGCATGGATAAGTGAATTATGAGAGGCTTATACCTATTGTGTAAGATATGTAGTTAAAAAACCCATAAATGGTGGCTAGTTAATGAATGATTGATTGATTATAAGCCATGGAAACATGGCATCTAAGTGATGTAGATGAGTTTGGTGCTTGACCAAACATTTGATATTACTTGTGATATGTGTTATGATATCTCGACAATCGGGAAAGACTTGAAATGAATTGTTTGATATGCCTCCTAGGGCTGAACAATACCGTAACTCCTTAGTAACCTTAAAGCTCAATACCAAAGGGTCTATGCTTCAAGGATTGTTACACATTGCCTAGAGGGTTCATAATTCTTTTAGATATTGGGAAAAATGCCAATATCTTGAGAGGTCAATACATAACCAATTAAGTGTGACTATGATGTAATAAATATGGAAATCTTGTGATTTTGTATATTAACCATGACATATGAATACATGATAAGAATAAATACTATATGGGAACAATATACAAACAAATAATGAGAATAATTGGCTATTCAACCAAATTGCTTAATCTTACCCTAAAAGCTTAAGCCTTCGAGAGGCCAATGCCTCAATCGATGACCAACATATGCTAGAGTCTCTGAGAGGTCATTGCATTAGCTGGCAATCAATATACACTAAACCCTCCGAGAGGTCAATGCTTTGTAAGGTGATCAGTATGCACTAGAGCCTCCGAGAGGTCAATGTGACAACCGATAATCAAAGTAAGTCATAAAGGGATATAAGGTTACAAACCTCTAAAGAAATAAGAATCTAGTTAGACCATGTGATATAGAATACAAAAATCAGATAAGTGAATGCATATATGCGATTTACATGACTTAATATCTATGCTATAGAGATATATATAATATGCAATATCAGTGACATAACAGACATGTGAGTGTGACCATAACTGGATGGTATAAATATGTAATGTGCATGCAGGTCTTGGAGCCAGTGGCTAGTAGATGTAACAATTAACAGTAGAGAAAACCAAGCCTATGCAGGCTTAAATTTGGGGTGATCATATATATGACATGCATTCATTTTAGTATTAATTAGATAGGTTGTAATTAATCAAGTCGACTAATATGAGATTATGTAATATGATGTAATAATGGTACAACTTGACATAGTTATAAAGCATGAGTGAAGGCTTAGTAAACTCCAAATCAGTATATGATTGTAACCTAATGGGTTCATAAAGGCTAATATCACCTATCTAGATATATATGCTAATCAGATGAGGATGCTAAGTCTAGCATTATGTTAAAAAGTTTTATTTTGCACAGGTTTTAGCTACCCAGTTTGTAGCACTTTCTACGTATTATAGAGTATAATCCTTATGATAAGGGAAGGTGTTACAAATATGTTATAACATTTGTGGATGATTGTATAAAGTATTGTTGTGTATATTTGCTTAAGAGTAAATATGAGGCTATAGAGAAATTCAAACTCTAAAAAATTGAGTTGAAAATCAACTCAATAGGAAAATCAAGTGACCGTGTTAATGAGTATATGCATAATAAGTAAGACAAAACTCTTTATGAATTATAGAAAGGGAGAAAACCCTTTTATAAATACTTGCGAGTGTAGGAATGTCTTACTAAAGTGAGCATTCCTACACCAAAGAAAGTGAAAATTGGGCCAAAATCAGTTGATTGCATTTTCATTGGCTATGCACATAATAGTAGTGCTTATTGGTTTCTTGTGCATAAATTAGATATTCCGAATATTTACAAAAACATGATAATAGAATCAAGGAACACATCATTTTTTAAACATATATTTCCTTATAAGATCTTAGAATAGGTGAATTCCTCTAAGCTACCTTTTGAGGCTATTATTGAAAATAGTCAAGATCAAGTACATGATGAAGAACTTGGTTTTGAGACGAGCCCATTGAGATAGAGCTCAAGCATAACAACAGAGTAAAGACGAAAAAGTCTTTTGGACTAGATTTTTTAGCTTGCATGCTAAAGGAAGAACCTCAAACTTATAATGAGGCTGTAAACTCTTTAGAAGGTCTTCTATGGAAAGAGGCCATTAAGAGTGCGATTGGTTTCATTATGCAAAATCATACTTGGAAATTAGTGGAGTTACCTCTAGGATGTAAACCACTAGGATCTAAGTGGATATTCAAAAGAAAGATGAAGGCAGATGAATCAATTGATAAGTATAAAGCTAGGCTTATGATTGAAGGTTACAAACAAAAGGAAGACATAGATTATTTTGATACTTATTCTCCTATAACTAGAATCAATTTAATAAGAATGATTATAGCACTTGCTGCATTGCGCAATCTTGAAATATATCAAATAGATGTAAAAACTGATTTCCTAAATGGAGATTTAGATAAAGAAATTTACATAGTATAACCTGATGGGTTTATTGTCCTAGGACAAGAAAAGAAAATGTTTAGATTGGTAAAACTCTATATGGATTGAAGCACCTTAGTAGTGACATGAAAAATTTGATAGTGCAATGCTATCTAGCGGTTTCAAAATCAATAAGTGTGATAAATGTGTTTATATCAAAAGCACTAGTGATGGTTATGTCATACTATGTCTGTATGTTGATGACATGCTTATTATTGGTAGTAATGATGTAACACCCTCCTACATATTACAAGTATATCCCATAATACATAAAAAGTGCTACAGACTGGGTGACTATAACTTGTTTTAATCACATTTTCATATTCTAGGTTGGGCCTACAAGGCCTTCATTTCATGCATCAAGTTGAGCTATATATATATATTTTTCCATTTCTTTTCTTTTACTTTACATCATAACACATGATTATAATATAACAAACATTATTAATTACATCCCCAATAATGAATGCAATAAATAAATGCATGCTATAAAAGTGCTCGGTCCCTGATGTAGGTTTACACGATCTCCTCTCTGCATAGCCTTTGGCATCTTTACTATCAACTGCTATATCGACTATATATTAGCTCCATGACCTATGTACATGAGAAAATACATTAAGCTTTACATAGCTTAGTAATACATATATGCAGATCAAATATCACATGTAACATATAATTTATGGCATTTAATCACAACAAGTCAAAGTATTAGTCCAATACTCATGCATAGTTGCACAGTCTAACACATCTATAATCTAGGTGTAGTTATTTCAAGGTTATATAGCCTAGCGGTTCTTTTATATCTCAATTATTAATCAACGCATTGACCTCTCAAAGGCTCGAACATTTCAAGTCATATAACAAATTTGTGATACATCGCACAATTACTTCTTACATTGAACTCTTTTATTTATAATTAATTTCCATATATTATTTTTATATAGATAGCCTAAACCTCATTCCTGGATTGTCCGGATATGGGTGTGGAATAGGGTGCTCCATAAGCTTAAACCATCCTATTCACTTTGATCTCCAGTCAGGAGCGCTCTACGAGCTTAAGCCTCATTGACGGATTATGATAAATCATTTTTATATAAATAAGACCAAGGGTACTCCATGAGCTTAAGCCACATTGTCTAAATATGATATATCATCTATATATAAATGGGATCAAAGGCGCTCTATAAGTTTAAGCCACATTGTCCTTAAAACATATAATTGTTTCGATACCATAAAACCCCTTAATGGTGCATCATCTATCCTAATTCTAGTCCTTAGGTAGGGAAATGAGCATTTATGTTAATGTATCACTCTATTTTAATAATATTCTCTTATGTTTCCATCTTGTTTCATATAATATATACATGTTCACATATCACATATATACATATCAACATGTTTTCATATGTTTTTACATCATACTTTAACATTTAAGTATATTCGGCATGTTTCGGACCCACCAAAACATTATTCAACCATAGGTCACTATTGTTGTGAGTAGTGTCTTCACGGCTATGAAAAATTTGGCTAGTTGTGAAGCCTGGTCCTAAATACCATTGGATCAAGCTTCATGGCCATGATAGATTTCAGCATGGTTGTGGTGCTGGTTATGAAAGGGCCTAACTTGTTCCAATGGAAATTTTGCTAAAATTCCATTTCTAAACACTTTCTAAACATGTATAGAAATCATTCATAGGAAATTCACACAATCAAAATCAAGTTAACACAACTCAAATCATCACATAATATGTCATAACCACGCTCATGAACATAAGCTTAACATAGTCTCATTTCTAATACTTTTGCCACTTTCATGCTTATTTAACATTTTCTAACATTTAAACATGCTATTTCAAACTTTTATAACTCATCATATTACCTTACTTATCGACAAGCATGCTTAAGCACCATTAATGCACATAACTCATCAATTCACAAGTTTTCAAGTAAGAGACTTACCTCGATTAAGCTATTACTTTCAAGTACCTTAAGTACCTTCATAGAGCTTATGCAACTATCAGTTGTCAATTCTTAATATAGGCATTTAAGCCTAGCTTATAATCAATTAGGTTAGTAACCCCACAATAAATATACATCGCTATCATTGCTAACCTCTAATTGTCATTCCTGTGAACTCAAGTTCCATAACTCATTACTTTTGTAATTCTCGTATAAACATATTCACATTATTCATTTTTAGCTAATTCTTCTTCCATATATCATTTATAGCTCTTTGATTTAGCTAGTCTATTACATATTTCCATCTTCCTTTTAGTTATCAATTATTTCTATTAGCATGCCATATATCCCATTTTCATGTCATTGAATATTATATCATTTCATTTTAGCAAATTAAATTGCACATGTGTACTTACCTCCTATGGAGCAAACTCTAAATTCAAGCCTTAAGCTTGTTTATCCTCTTTAGTGGTTAATTCCACCTTCCTAGAGGCATCTCCTACACATAATCACAACTATTTCTTATTAACTCAAGCTATATGTCAATATCTATAACCATATATAGCCATATACTCTAATCCCTAACTCAAAACCATTAAGCTAGGTTCTTTCTTACTTAAATCCATCAATTAACGTATAATTCAATTCAATTTAGCCTTAATAAGTGTTTTCCCTAAAAAATATTCAAGGTTCTACATCAAAATTACCCATTTACAAATGGATTTTTACCCATTTCTGGTTCAAATCATTAAATCACTACAAACTTGTTAAAAGAGGATGGAAAACATGACATCTTACCTAAAGAAAGAAGAAAATATAGTTGATTTTGGTGGAAAACCTGAGTTCCCTCAAGCTCTACACTTTTTCTCTCCAACTTCATCATTGTCCATGGTAAATCTCTCAAATTCATGTGCAAATCTTGTTCTTGGATAATAAATATTGTGTTTTAGAAGCTTAAAACTCATCAAAATCATGGGGGAGATGAGTTCTCTGAAGATTTAAGGCATTTCTAGGGTTTTAGTGCTTTTAGAATCATATTAAAATGAGAAAAACGAAGGTCAAAGCCCATTTATACTAGGCCTTCATGGCAATGAACAAAAACCTTCATGGTCATGAAGTAACTATAAGAACTGCCTCAAAAAGTCAATGTTGATCCTTTGATCACATTTGTCACAACCATGAACACTTTTTTCACGGTTATAAAGACTGATTTTTCACACTTTTTTCATTTTTTTCATCCTTCAATGCAAATCAAAGTCAAAATTGACAAATATAACTTATATATACCCCAAATATACCCTCTTATCATTACAATATAACCCTTCTTTATTCAATGTATGTACATATTCTCCTTTTAAATTATCGAACTCCCCTTCTTATATCATATTACCTTCTTAGCCTTATCTTATGGTCATTACAAATGAGAAGATGGTTAGTCTACTAAAGATATGTTAAACTAAAAGTTTGATATGAAAGATATGAGACTAATAGATGTGATTGTGGGAATTAGAATTTTTAGAAGATCAGATGGACTGACTTTAAGTCACACACTATATGGATAAAATACTAAGTAAATTCAGTAAAGAAGATACTAGTATTGCTAGAGCCCCATTGGACTTAAGCTACCATATAAGAATAGAGGAGAAAGTGTCTTAAGAGAAATATGTGCGTGTGATGGATAGTCTGATGTACTTAATGAGTTATACAAGACCAGATATTGCTTATGCAGTGAGCAAACTAAGTTGAGACATAAGTAATCTAGGACCTGTTCAATGAAAAGAATTGTAAGAATACTTAGGTACTTAAAGTATATTAGTGATTATAGACTGTATTATTCCATATATTACTAGTATACAATATATCTTATGCGCAGTATAGATTTGTCAATAGTAGAATTTTTGTAAATAAAATATCATACTTAATAATCAGATGCGTCTGTTTACGATGAAACTTAGATACATTTGTTTCTAGGACAAGACACATTCGAGTCCATTAGATGCGTCTATTTGGTTAGAACCAGACGCATGGGATAGATCAAATGCGTCTGGTCATTCCTGAATATACGTATCTGCGTCTTATAAAAATTATCCACCACCCATATCCATTCTTCTCCTCTCTAAGTATTGCATCTTCCTCCAAATGAAGTGTCGACCCATTCCCTCTTCCCATTTGACTCGAGCAGACCCATGCCCCTAATCTGATAATTTCTCTTGATCTGCTAAAAACGCTACCTAAGTAAGAGATATTTCTCTTTTATGAAAAACACTGCCGCTCCAATCAATGGAGTCGTCGCCCTTCGCAGCCAACGAGGTCGGAGACCATTGTTTCTCACTCGCCAGAGAGATAAAGCTTCTTTACGATGTGAGATGTTCCTAAAGCTTTCAACCTGTTTCTCTTTTACTTTCTGAATACCATTTGTGTTCTCTGATAGCGATTTTTAGATATATGATTGTGGTTTTTGGTGTTTTACGGTCTTTTTTTTTGTTTTATTTAGTAGTTTTGGGTGATTTTCGATCTGTTTTTGTTATATTTTTTCCTCATTAATGGTTTTTTCGATTCTCTTTCATCTATCTTGTTTTTGCATAGGGTTTCTTTGGCTGTGGAATTTGGATTTATTGTATTTGTATTTTTCGGTCTTCTTTTCCACAAATCTATTCGTTTTCTTAGAATTATTTACTCTTAGTTACTGTGTTGGATCATTTTAGTTGAGATTTTTGCTTCATTTATATTGTTTGCATGTTGTGCGATTTTAGTTTTATAGTTGTTAAAGAGAGTTTTTTAAGTTTCATTTTAACTTTCTCTCTGTGTTAGTGACAGGTTTTTCTTTTAATTTGTTTAATCTTTACCTGTACATGTTTTTTTTCTTATAGGAAGCTTGGATTTTTTATTACTTTTCTAGTACTTACAATGACTTCATGCTTTTTCGCATAGCTTGGCTATGCAAGGCCGGATACTAAACAAGTTATAGAAGGGCTTTTTGTTCCGCAGTTTAAAGGCAATGGTGCTAGTGACTTATCAATCTTATGCAATAGAAATGGTTTTGAAGAGCTTATATTTTATTTATATTATATATAAAACATATTATATTTTATTATATATTATATATAATATATTATATTTTATAAAAATTTGATATAAATCGATTCAATTCCAATTAACTGCAAAATTGTGATATATTGTTTTTCCCACTTCATTATCGGATCAATTTTTTCAATTTTGGGTCCCACTATGTATTAGGAGATTTTCAACCTTGGGTCCCACTACTCATTAGAAGTGTACAAATCATGCATCTTCAAAAATGGGATTGTAAAACCGAATAAAAAAATCCAAAAGGTCCCACTTCTGAGTGTACAAAAATCCTGGATCTTCAAGAATGAGATTGAAAAACCGAATAAAAATCCAAAACCTGTACCATTGACTACCGAATTAAATTGGTGGATCTATTGCTGCCAGATTCAACTGAAAAAACCAAAACCGATCATCAAGCCAATCAGTTTTACATGTTAAACCCAAAAGGAAATTCACCCGGTGAATTGAGAAAACCATTAAACCGGCCAAATTAATTACGAATCGACTAATCTGACCGAGTTTAAACGGATTTTCCGGTTCAAAAATTTTCCAGCTACAGACAATGGACCCGTGGACTGACCCGAAATCTCAAAAGGAAAAGACCGTTTTGTATCTTATACAAAAAGAATAAAAATTCATCTTTTGTTCTACCCGATGTGGGATGCTCTCTGCACCATAACTCTTTCTTTGTTTTAAATATGTTTGTTAAAGAGTGGATTTCTTCAATTTTTTTATATGAAGAAGAAGGCAAAAAAAAAAAAAAACAACAACAGCAGCTAATGAATTGAAATTCTTTTGGGGAATGAAATATCGCTGGCACCGCCTAAAAGGATCTTTTAGTCAAGTGTCAATAACTGATAATGGTGCAACGTTTTTACTTAATAATACTTTCTAATGAAATACATAAAGAATAAAATAAGATTCTTACAACTTTTCATCTGATTTAATATTAAAATAAAAAATATTATTCTAAATATATAAACTTGCATTTAATTTTTTATATTTTTTATTAATAAATGTTATTAAAAATATATAAAATATTTTTATCTAGAAATGAATAATATATAAATAATAGAGAATAAATAAAAATTTATATATAGACATTTATAAATTATTTTATATAAAGATAGATTCTCAATAGTATAATTTTCAATAGTATATAATTGTATATTATAATTCAAAGAATTTTAAGGTATTATTATAAAATTTTATATAGACCGGTTCGATCCCGGTTAAACCTTAAACCCTTAATCTGCTATCTTTTCCGGGTTTTTGACTGGGCCGGTTTTGATAACCTTGATTGGACTGTTGATTTTAATTTCGACGAATATGGATCTTTTAGTGATATTTGGATTAAAAACTATACTGAATTATACTGAACTGTTCTAAAACTGAATTGTACCGAAAGAACCGATATCTAAATATTTAAAATTTAGTACGCAGAATAACTAATAAGAATTAAATAAATTATATATAAAATTACTTATAACTTTTATAGTTCTATTATACAAATATAATATAACTTAAATTTATAATTATATACAATTTAATTTAATAAAATTCAATGATAATAAAATTTATTAATTATTTAATAAAATTAATAGGTTATTTATAATAGCAATGACTTTAAATAATTGAAAATTTTATATGCTAAAAATTTTATGATAATAGTATAAACATTTGAATTCATAATTTCTATAAGAGTTTAAACTAAGTTTACCATCAAATTAACAAACTTTCTTTGCTATTAATATAGAAATACAAAAATATTTATAATATATTGCTAGTTTTCATTTTTTTTTAATAATTTTTTATCACTAATTGTATTATATTAAATTTATATAATAATTTAAATTATATTAATAATAATATATATATTTAATGGATATACTTAATAAACTTATATATTTATATACATTATAATTAATATATATATATATATATTAAAATTAAATAATCATAAAATTACATATTTATAATTATTTATACTTATGAGTTTATATACCTAATAATTTAAATTTCAAATATTATTATATTATTAGCTTACAATATATATTTATGTTATTTTTTTACCAATATAATTAAATTTTATACCAATCTAAATTTTATTAAGAGGAAATTTCATCCTTTATTGAAATTTAAATGTTTTTTTCATTTTTACCTAACAGTTTTTCTTATTTTTATCAGTATCAAATTTTTTTATTTTTACTAAATTGTTCATTTTTTTTTGTCTTCCCTGATATCCATTGTCGCAGACTTTTCAGTTCTTCCTTCGATCTTATCTTCTCTGATCTTGTCTACTCCATCTCCTGCAAATCCAACATCGATCTTGTTTCTGATCTCATTGTCTTCCTCCTTTCTGCCTCTTCGAATACGAGAAAAACCATTACTGAGGTTCATGATGATATTGCAGTTATTTTTAAAACTTCACTTTCGCGATAAGTTCGATGAGTTTGTTTGGTTGCTCTTAGAGAAAGCTTTGAAATTGAGTTTGTTTATTTACTCTTTTTTTTTTGAGTTTTGCTATGTTGTTGTTGATTTCTTTTTTTTTTTCTTTTTTTTTTTTGGGAGAAAATGGCTAAAATATCTCCAAAATATATTTAAAGTATATTAGAGATATTCTCATGGAATTTCCAAAGCTATACAGAAGTATTTCTAAGGTATTGCCAAAGAATTTCTTCCAGAGAATTTTCAAGGAATTCTCAAGATATACCCAAAGTGTCCTCAAGGCATACCCAAAGTATTCTCGTGGAATTCTCAAAGGTATACCGATGTATCCTTAAGGTATATCCAATTATTCTCAAGGAATTCCTTCTAGGAAATTCTCAAAGAATTCCTTCTAGGAAATTCTCAAAGAATTCCCAAAGTATACCAAATGTATCCCCATAAAATAATCAAAAGGTATATCTAAGGAATATCCAAAATATTTCTTGAGAATTCCTCCCAAGGAAGATATACCAAAAGTATTTCTAAGGTATATCCAAAATATCTCTAAAATATACCTAGTGTATCCCAAAAGTTATACCAAATTGTTTTGTTTGAGATTTTTTTGATATTTTGGATTTTGATTGAATTATGTTCTTCTCATTCTTTAATAATTTAGTTGTTTTTATTCTTTTATTTTTTTTTGTAAAAATTGAAACAAAATATCTCTAAGATATACCGAAAGTATATTAAAGATATATTGTATAGACATATTTTGGGGTGATTTTGATATTTAGGTACAGTTATAATTTAAGAAAATTATTTTCGGTAAAATTGAAAAAACTGAGTATTGGAAAAATGTAAATAGATATCCATTTTTGGTATTTCTGTAAAATTTTCTTTTATTAATAACTAATATACATGGGTTGTGACACATTTATCATATAAATTTTAGCAATTATTAATATCTTTTTTTAATTATATTAATTATGTTATATATTATATTATATTATATTATATTCTCATGAAAACAATTATATTATATTAAACTTAGGGTGAATTTCACACACGGTTCTCCAATTATATAACTCGTAACAATTCGGTACCTGAAAAATTATTTGTAACACAAAGGTATCTCAATTATTTAACTCGTAACAACTTGGTATCTGAAAGATTATTTGTAATATAAAGGTACCCCAATTATATAAATTGTAATAATTTAGTACTTTAAAACTTATTTGTAACACAAAAATATCTCAACTTTTATTTTGTAACTAAATGGTACATATGTTTTCAACTATTAGGGTTCATTTAGCATTGTATTTGAAAAAAAATTTTTTGGATAAAATCTTTTTGTATTTTTAACTTTTTTGAGTTTTGAAAACTAATTTTGGTAAATACAAATAAATAAATATTTTTTTCAGAGGTATATTTGAAAAAAAAAATTTGTCAATTAAATCAAAAAAATTCAAAACCTGCTTTCTCAAACACCCCTTAGTCTCTTTAACAGAAGTATAACACGAAATGTCCAGATAAATTTTAATAAAAACAAAATTAGTTATAATATACAGTCAGTAAAATTGAAATTTATCTGATGTGAATATTACATTTAATTTTATTTTTATTAAAATTTATTTGATGTAGATATTTTATATCACACTTATATTAGAGAAACTTATATTCTAATACGAAAGTATTATTTAGTTACAAAATAAAAGTTAAGGTACTTTTGTGTTATAAAATAAAAATTGAGGTATTTTTGTATTATAAATAATCTTTCAGGTACCGAGTTGTTACGAGTTAGATAATTGAGGTACTTTTGTGTTACAAATAATATTTCAGATACCGAATTATTACGAGTTATATAATTGGAGGACCGTGGATAAAATTCACCCGGTAATAATTACTTTGCGTTATCTTAATGAAACTTAAACATGTTATTCAATCCCTTTTGCATTCCTCAAGTTTCTTTTTTCCTGTGTGAACAGTGAACATACTGAATATCTTTTCCTTTTGTCCAGTTAGGATGTCGTTTCTGAGAAAAGAAAATTCTAACGTTCATAAACAGAGCTTATATCTATTTTCCACACTGAACAATTGCAGAAACTCAAATGAAATAGTCTCATCTATGTGCATGATCTACTTCTTTTCGTCTCTCAAATTTAAATGAAAAAAGAAAATGGAGACATAAAAATATACTTCGGAAGGACTATTTTTATTTTTACTTTTACTTATTTTCGTCTTGTGTTCCTGTTTCTTGAGACATAGTTTTGAAGTCCTGTCATTATGGTTCTCCTTTTACAATATTTTTGAATTGGTGGTTACTGTCTTTTCCCAATGTTAATGAGAGAGAAGAAATTTTAAGAGGCGAGGCATTTGAGCTGAGCATTTATTTTTTTGAACCATGAACTAGGATTACTTGGTCTGAATCTGATAATTGGATTGGATTATGAAATAAGCATTTGGGTGGCAAAATGGAATTTGGTATTTCCTTTTTGGAACTATTCATCCATGAACTCCTACAAATATATAATGTAGAAAAGTAAATGTGCTGGATCAATTAACATCATATGATTCTAATGAGTGCTTCTTCTCTGGTCCAATTTATTTCACTAAAATTGAATTAATCGTCTCCCGGCTACTTGGCCTGGAAAAGGAGCAGCAGTTTGTCAATTGTATGTTGAACTTTCTCCTGCTCTGATGTAAATTCAGAAGTAGACCCGTATCTTCTAAACTTGTCTCATTTACTTTCTATATTTCAGCGAACAATCTCAGTTCCAGCTGAAACCATTCAAGTCAAGTTGTTTACAAGTTGAAGCAGCATCAACTTCTTCTTGGGAATTGAGATCCAGTTTTGTGGCAAAGTAAGGCAATCTATATCCCTGTGGAATATTCTCATTCTGTAGTTTAATTGAATCCACTCTCTTGTTAGTTGGGTCAGGGAAACTGTCTTCATCATTCCTTCCCTTGTATCTTCCTTCAGAAAAGCTACTACTTGGTTTCCAACTTTCCCCATGGAGTCCGACTCTCATGGATAAATCACTGGAGCTTCTTTCTGCAGAAAAAATTCTCCTTTCTGCATTACTTCCCACTGGGGAGAGAAACATTTTATCTTTTAGGTCTTCACCCCACTTAGATACAGTTTGAAGTAGCATGTGCTCTTCTGGCATCGCTTTTGATTCCAACAGAGCATTACCTCTATAGGGTCTCAGACCCATCCCAGTATTGTGCATCTCTTGTTCCTTTTGAGATCCTTCACAGGAGGTCAGACAGCTATCCATTGAACAATCTGTGGGTGGAGCTGTTTGTGTTTGCTGGGGGCAGAGACCCTGCAGTTCTTTCAGCTCTGAAAATGCGGAATTCAGGCACTGAGTGGATACTTTCGACACCAATTCAGAGAGTTGAATTTTGGCAGCTTCAAGTCCCATAGTACCTAAATTCTGCCTTCCAAGAGTTTCTTGGGCTTTCTCTAGAACTGCTTGTAGATATTTTCCTTGAGCTTCTATACGTAGCTGTAAATGTCGCTGTACCTGGTTGAATTCCAATCAGATTATCAGAATGAGGCCAAAGTTCTTTTCCATAATAGATAAATCAATGGCTCTAATGAGAAATATTAGTATCACAACAAATTCTGGAAAAATGAATTATTAACGAGTTGGGCAGTTTATTCTAAGGGAACGGAACATGTGCATTGCTAAATCTGACCCTACCCCTTTTTTCATGCTTGATAATGCTAAATCTATTTTGCAAAATTTAGTGGTCCTTTAGGGATCGTGTAGGCAAGAAGCTCCACACTTTTATTTACATTTCTGTGCTATAGCTACGTTCTTTATTTCCTCTGGTTAATGAAGGTTTTACTAGCACTATAAATATGTTGAGAAGAGCTGCC
This sequence comes from Balakata baccata, assembly GCA_949630135.1. NCBI lineage: Eukaryota > Viridiplantae > Streptophyta > Magnoliopsida > Malpighiales > Euphorbiaceae > Balakata > Balakata baccata. Next base: position 8,379 of record CATIWF010077628.1, on the reverse strand, counting down.
TCCTATTTCTCATTATTTCAGAATTTTATTTGCCATACCTCAAGCTGTTCATGTAGCCTTCTTTGCACTTCAATTTGCATCTGCAGTGCTTCATTGATGTGTAAACTTCTGTATTTGAGAATTTTATTTTAAATAAGCATAACTGTAAAGATGTCTTGCAATATAAGAAAATTAAAGAATGAACATAAATCAGATTGAGTTTTTATACTTGTTTGTTTGGGATCCAATGTTTAAATTGTTTATATGATTAACGCTTGCTTCGGATATTCTTTCACCTGCCACAACTGAAGAGCCTGTACCAAATGATTTTATCTTAATATTCTTCAGCAAGTAGTTGAAACATTGGAGATAAATTTGATGATTATGTGCTCATTCATACCAATTTTGTTGCTTCCGCTATTAACTTGCCCATGAAGATTCTTACTAAGCCTGTACTTCTGCAGACAAAAAGATGGTGTTAACATTTTGGTGCTTGAATACACAATTAACACCCAGCCAGCCTAGCATTATTTAACAAAACTACGGAAAAGAAGAGAGTTATTTTTTGGCTGCTATCTGCCCCTTTGGTTCTTTTCATGATCTGGTTCTGTGACACTTATTTTTAATTTCTCCTTTTCCCAAAAATTATGCAAGAAAATGAGAAAGCTTATGCTTCTTAAATTAAGGAATGGTGAAGTTATCAGGTTGTGTTGCTCCCCATCCTAGAACAGAAAGGCCAATTTGCCAATATTTCCTTCTTTCAGCACATCATTGGTTTACATAACCAATATGATGGGACCTAAATTTAGGGAAAAAAAACTTTTGAGAGCACTTCAGTTGGTATTATAATGGTTCTGCAAATAGCATTCATAATTTACCTGAAGATGGCTCTTTAGATGGTACAAAGTAAGTCCTGGAATCCCCATAAGTTTCATGACTGTTTTTGGAGTAGCTTCTGCAAAGTAAAAGAACAACGGTTGAATATGTGGAACTCACTATTATATTTTGCTGCAGGATTTTTTAACATTTTTGTATACTCACTGTCTGCTCCTCCAAGCTGATTGACTGCTTCTGTAAATCTCTCGTGGAGGTCTGGTGTCCATTTTAGTCTGGGCTTTGCATCAGTTGAGAGGACAAGGCCAGAATCTCCAGGGCCATTTCCACCTTGCAAAAACAAATGCCTTTCTGGAGGGATGGGCATTCTTGATGAGGAGTGGACACTCTTTCCTTGATGTTGATGATGGTGGTACATCCTTATCTCATGGAAACCCAATTTAAGTTTAGCTTGATGTGGAAGCAGTAACAATGTAATTATTGTGGTCAAGATCAGTGGACTTCTTTACCTGATGCAGCCTCAATTTCCTCTTGATACAATCCGCCACTTCTTAAAATGTTGAACTTGATTATGCAATGTCCTTCAGGGGCTAACCCACCTCTTGATATTTTCGTTGGGAAATTATTGTTGAATGTCCTTGCCTATCTCTTTCTCTTTAAGCTGATGCTCACAAACCAAACCTCTGCTCAACCTGGCTTTTTATAGAGCCAACTAGGGAGAGGGAAAGCAAGTGAAGAATAGAATCTTGGGTAGAATTGATGAAGACCTGACCCGATCCAATATTCACAGTGACTTGAAAAGAGATATTGCTTCCTACTTTGTTTAATTGTGGGTCCTTTCCTCTGACTCCACTTTCTGTTATAAGTGCTACCTAGTTGAATTCTTTTGCACATTAACTCACTGAAACACATTTACGCCTTTCATTATATACCAGAATTGATCTACCTGAGTTTTTTTTTAAGTTGTGTGCGTTCTGATTTGTCCGTCTGCCAAAAGCAAGAATCTTATTCCAGGATATGGGAGGCATTTTTCTGACTTGGTTTAGGGGAATCCACTAGTTCTATTGTGTTGAGACCTTCGTCCTCTCATTCTCATGGAAGATTCTCAGATATATTATATCTCTGTTCCTCACCTTGGTTTCAGAAAATGTTTTTTCAGGTCAATGTACTTAATGTAACTAATTTTGTTATATAATTGGCATTTAACTGAATGTTAATAGAAGCATAGGTAGCAGATGGGGACACGAAACATTGTTTAAGTGGTTATATTTGGAGGATGTAGAAGAAGATTCTGTGGACTAAAGCACCTGGAAACTTTGGAATTAGATACAAACAAGAAAAAAAAAGGAAAATAAATGGCGGAAAGATGCTTGTCCTTGGGCATTGTTTGAAGGCAAGGAATGGAATATGGAATACATTCTCTTTTGTCTCCTTCAGTAAGTTTGGTACTTATTCAGCCACATAGTATAAAATAGAGGAGGGGCCCAATTCTTTTTCATCTTCAATTGGAATAAGACAGCCGGCGCTGCACCGACGAATCCTAAGCTTCTGGGACCCAGCAAAAAGCAAAAGAAAGGGTTGTACTTGCTTCCATACTTACGTTTGATGAAGGACATGACAATTCTTGCCCTGGGGATGACCACCTGCCCTTGCTCCTGCTTCCATTGGCCAGATTCTCTTGTATGAATCCATACACTCTCATATTTCTCTGCATGGTTATTATTTTTATTATCTTCTGGTTTATTATGTTCTTTGAGTATTCATATATTCTTTAACTTGTTATCAATGTTTATATGAACAGGCAAACTTGTGCACATTGTACTCTGTAATTTGCATGGACTTGAGCGGATGATATGTGAAATATAGCTTTAGACATTGTTGAGCACGTACTTGGTGTCCGTGTTCACTGTACTTTTTAAGCACTTTTTGTATGAATATACTTTTTTTTTTTTTTGAGAATCTGTATTTATGTACAAATGTCATAGGCATACCTTCATGAAATTCTTTACCAAAGAATTTTATTGTCAAATAGAGTATTAGCCTCTAGGGGACAATAGATATCTTCAACCCTCATACTTTATCAAGCGTGATGTGGAACTGATGTAAAATAATCTAACTTATTTTCTGGATTTGCATTACTGAAAGCTATGCATGTGTCGATTGTATGTTTTTTATGCTTATAATGTCGTTTTAAATTTCAGCGAAGGATCTGTTCTTGAGGTGATTATCAGGAATTAATCTCAATTTATTTAGAATACAAAGAATATTATAAAAATGGTTAGCAGCTAATGCAGAATAAATTCGTACATTAAGCTATGAAGAAAAAATCTGCCAACTTAAGCTAGCCCTGCATGATTGCTGAAATAAAAATTTGTTGATGAGTGAGGATATATTTGATGTGCAGACACCCATTTAAATAGTGCTCGAAGAACATTTACAAAAAAACTCATAGAAATTTTAAGAGTTCAGTATTAACAATATTTTTTTTTTCTCATTTTTTCCTGCTATAGGTGTAAATAAAATTCCTATTCCTTGAACAAAATCTTAGTTCCAATTGGCCTTTTTGAGGGAGATCAATTTGATTCTGATATGTCAGGATTTTCTTATGCAGTTTTGGAGAATCTAAAAAATTCTTTAGGCAAAGTATTAAAGTGGAATTCCTAAATAGTACGAGGGTAGGAATAAATTGCAAGAGGCATGGTAAGGTACCTTTTTAGCTACAAAATTAATTTGCCTGCAGTAGAAGAACAAAATGTTACCACTTGTGAATATCATGATATTTTATAAATTGTAGTGGTTATATAAGAAATGGCAACGTGTATTTTCATTATCTTTAGCAAATTTTCAAAATATTCTTTTACGATCTTTCCATTACAAGAATATATATTTGAGGGCATATCAGTAATTAAAAGCTTTCAATATCTCTCCTTGCTCTGTGTAACTGATAAAACTCAATATGCTGATTTTTTATATAGGTAGCCCTAGTTGTTCAGGTACTGTGGAAAGAGTCTGTCATTTTATATCTTTTGTATGATTAACTTGATTCAAAACTGATTTAAGCTGAATACTTCATGTTTGATTGTGTTAGATAAAGCTGAAAATGCACCATATATATGTAATTGTTGATGATTTATGTTAAGACATTCTAAAGCGTGTTTGCCTAGCCGTAAGTAGAATGGTGTTTTAACTTTGATTTCATGTCTCAAGGACACAATCATCCTTGCAATAACGGTACATTTAAAGTACTTACCTTTCCTTTGATGCTGCCCAAATGCCCATAACTGTGTTTCTTCTTGATGGCAAGGGCTCTCTCTCTCCTCTCTTTCTCTGTGTATGCATGTGCACTTTTGTGCTCTATAATACAAGAGAATACTTAGATTTACTTTCTGCAATCACCTTCCTCTCTGTATGGATAATTATTCTCCACTGTGTAAGAGAGGACTAGAATTTTTGTTCTTCCTTGTACTTACATTTCCTTTTATGGATTCTTAATTATTATAATTTTACTTTTGTTACTCTAGGAAGCTGTGAGAGGCAGAGAATCATGTTAAGGACTAGTCAATCATAAGAAACAATATGTGTTGTATTGTGGTTGGTTGCATTTTTGTGGCCGCACATGCTTAGGCATTGGGTGAAATAGAAAGTGAGAAATGACCACGGAATGTATTCCATGTAGAAAAAAGATAGCAGAGGAAGAAAAAAGGTTATATTAGATTCTAAGAATGAGGATGTTAGAATCTAACTCAAAGTAAGGCCATTGAGTCATATTCTCAAGTCAAGAATTTTGTTATTCCTTTCTACCCAAAGCCACAAAAAATGGGTTCCCCACCCATCTTTTTTCTTTTATTTTTTTCTCCTTCTCTTTATAGCTGATATGGCTAGATGCCCTGGAGACAATTCCTGATTAGTGTCGTGTCCTTATAAGTTGAGAATATTTGCCATGTTTAGGGATTGTTTAGGTTTTATATTCGGCATAAGTACCAATTTTGCTGCTCTCTTCTTGCACTGATATGCTGACTGGAGCAACTAGTTTTCTGGGTTTTTTTTTGCTCCTTTCTTTTGTTGCTGTCTATCCCAATTCAAGTTCTACAATTTTTTTTTTTGGTCCTTTTATGCTTTATTTATACATTAGGTACCGGTAATTAGGTAGTTGTCTATTCTTGGTGTAAAGGACTCAAGCATGTAGATGCTTTTAACATGTCCTGCTCACAAAAAGCCTGTTGGACTTGAACTTGTAGCTACCACATTTTTAGCATTACGGTAAATATTTTGAACATAGCATTACATTATTTCTACAATATTGTTATTCCATGCTAAAATACTATCAATTAATATTTAAGCAATATATATTGAGGCAGTTGAAAACAGATAGCATAAATAGCATTTTCCTATAATTAATTATATTTAAATGGCAAGACAAAGCAGATACCAAATTTTTAAAACGAAAAAGTTAGATGGATTTGTTTCCAAGAATAACGTATTTTAGTTATAGAAATCATGATTTGGTAAGAATATGATTCCTAAATGGATAGGTAATGGAGGTAAGGCCAGCTAATTTGGTTTGGGTTTTACCTTCTCCAGATGCCGCCTCCCATCCCTTCTTCCTGTATGATGATAATAATAATTAGGAAAATTTGCATAAAAAATCTTGAACTTTCACATTTGTTTCAAAATAATCCTATTTTTTATTTTTTTAACTATTAACTATACATATTTTTAATATTAAATGTAGTCTTCGAAAGAATTTAGTTTGGTTTGACAGTAATATGACAAACTTATTTTTTGATCTAGTTATATAAACTGTTTTCATACTGAAAATGCATTTGCATTGATCTAGTTATACCTGTATGGATGTAGTTTACATATGAGTAGTTCTAAGTATATATATTTATATCAATGAAAACTTAAAACCATTTGATATCTAGTTCTACATAAACTTATGTATTTTTTTTAACTATAGTCACACTATTTTCCAAAAAACTGTTATATTGATTTTACAAAATTAAATATATATGTATGTGTCATCCGTGCTAAATTAAAGAAAATTTAGGTATGAAGGGTCACTTCATTGTTAAATTAAATTAAATTCCTCCTGAGGGTATATTTGATATAAAATTGAAAGTATGTATATTTAAAAGTTAAAAAATAATTTGATAGAAAAGTAAAAATTTATGATTTTATTATATAATTTGCCCCTATTATTATTTTTTTGGTTTTTTAAGCATACAAAGTATTCTATATTCAAATGTTATAGGCTAATGTAAATTCGCATCAGTCACATATCTAATTATATCCCCAAATAGGCTTTAGCTTTTGCATGGTTTTAAATGATAAATACTGAGGCCAAGGCTCAAGTCCCATTCATAGAAAGTTTAATCCAACGCAATCTTTTCATTTTTCCCCTGTTCCTGTCAAGAATATTTGCTAAATATCACTAATTTCAATAATATATATATATATATGTATATATATATATATATGTACGTATTATGAAATCATGATGTCAATGGTGATGCTATCCCATTTTTGTCGATCAATATGCTAATTAAGAATCAAACACTCTAAAATCACTGTATTTTAACCTAATAAATTTTTCTTGTAATTATTTCGTTTTTAAAAAATCAAATCCACCAGTATTGTATGTAGATTTTTTTAATGGATACAATTTCTAATTTAAATGATTAAATCTCGATTTTTTTTCATCCATTCAAATTGAAAACTTAAAATTTGAAGTTTTCGCTATATTTTTGTTCACATGATGGATGAAAGTTGAATGTAAACATTCCTATTAGGTATAATTGTGAATTGGAGCTCTCATGAAGCTAGGGTTCATTGAGATGCACATAAATTACGAGGACCCATCCATTAATTGTTTGATTATAATATCTAAATATAAGAATAGAATACCTAAACAAATTTCTTTTCTTTCAGAAGAAAATTTTTAAATAAACTCAGTTTATTACTTCATTTATACACTAATTCAATTATCAATTTATATATATGCATCATGTGTTCACATTAATTGATGAAAATAAATTGATTAAATGCATGTCAATAAATTATTTGATTAATCTATAGATGATATGGTAAACTAAATTTATTTAAAATAATTTTCTTTCTGTATATATATATATACTATTTTTGCAGAAAGTAGATTCGACAAAAAATAAAAATAAAAGAGAATACATATAAATTTAAAGAAAACTGATTCAGTAAATAAATTCGTACGGATCAGCTAATTGTTTAGCTATTGAGTTTTAGTTGAGCATTTTATTGGGTCATCATGTTTCAATTGAATATATCTTATTAAATCCTTAAATTATTATTTCAAAATATAATTTTGAAAACTTTGTCCATTTCGATTACTCAAGAGAGAAAAAATAAAAAGAAAGAAAATGGGTGGATCAAAAAATGAGTTTTGCCAATAAATTAACTTCTATATATTGTTAATCAAGAAGTTGTTCAATAAAAGTGTATCATATTAGATTTAATTAAATAAAACATAAATTTTAATTGGGTTGAATAATATCTCAATATTATAAGTCGTGTTTATAAAAGTCATCTCCAAAAATAGTTCCAGTGAATAAGTGCTAAACATATTATGTTCTGATATTAATTCCCTTTCTTTCTTTCCTTTTTTTTTTTTCAATAAAATCATGAAATTCATTCATAATAATAAAAAAAAACTACTTTTTTTTTTTATCAATTTCATGAATATATTCTCTCGCCAAAAATCTGTTGGAAGAGTCCATTTCATGAAAATATTCTCTCACCTATTTTTCTTTTGGTAGCAAGGAGAAGGTGTTGACATAAAAATACTAGAGGAAGTGTTTACGGTCCAAACTGCGAGTGATATATGCGACCCTCAACATATCCTGCATTGCTTGAATGTTAAAAACAGATTAATATTCAAGTTCTCACTTCCATTTTAGTTAAATAAAGAGATATGTAAGTTAGTTAGATCCAATATCATTGGTTTGCTCAGCCTTGTTAGGCAAGAATATCCATGCAACAATAGGCAAGCATATACTGTTTACTACACCTATTATCATAGCACTTCTGTCCTTTTATTCTCTTCCTTTTGTAAAAATAGACACACTCCTTTCTTTTTTTTTGCACATTTTTAAAAAAATTTAATTTTTGTATGAGATAAATTAGTTAATACAGTTGAACATTGTACTCCCTCCACTTCATCTCATATGTTTCTTTTTTGGAATTTTTTCTTTTGTAAGTCATATAGTATCATGCAACTTATCATATATGGATTAATTTTACTTATGGTCACTTAATTTTGCTATTATTGTAATAAAATTACAATTTTTTTTTCGTCTAAAAAAATCATTAAACTATACTTTTATTTCATTAAAATCACCTCCGGCCAGTTTTTGGAAACACATAAGCTATCACATCATATTTTAGGTGACACGTCATCTGCCACGTCAATTGCCCATATTTGAAAACTAGCTGGAAATAATTTTAATGAAATGAATACATGGTTCAATAATTTTTTTGAGATGAAAAAATGTTTTATGATTTTACTGCAATAAAAACAAAGTTCAATAAACA
>CATIWF010077627.1:0-28915 GCA_949630135.1 Balakata baccata | reverse complement strand
AAATAATTAAAATGAATATTTTTTAATATTTATATATCAAAAAATACCACTACTTATATATATAATTTGTTTATAAATTAAAAATAGCATTTTTGTTATGCTAAAATTTCTAAAATATATATTACTAAAAAAAATTAGTAGTTATAATTAAATAAATATTGTTAATATATATAATTATATATATATATATATACTAAGTATTTGACACAAAAGAATTTTGTGGTGCAATGGTTAAAAGTTTTGACATTTTTCCTCACTATCTAGGTTCGAATCCCAGACCCTGACCGGTTTCTAGTTGGTTCAATGAATTTCTGACTGGTCTAATTGATTTTCAGTTTAAGGGTATAAAACCGACCGGTCTAAGGACCGGTTCCCGGTTAAACCGATTGAACCGGCCAGTCCGGTCCGGTTTTAACAACACTGGGTATAAAACTAAATTAATAAATAAAAAAAAACTACTCAATTAAGTTTGAGATTCTTATAAGTCGGATATTGTGATACATGAATTCGATTTGACAAACAATTTAAACTATTTGAGCTTGAACTCGATTCAATCGATTTCGAGTAAAATTTAAATATTTTACGAATTGAATTCGAATAACTCACGAGTAACTTGACTAGTTTACACTCCTATCTGGTATATATCAAGCAATGTCGGTTATGTTATTTTATGTCTTAGCTTGTTTATTTTATTTCTCAAGAAAATCTGAATATGTGTTTTCTTTTGAGGGGTTCATCTTATTAGAGATGACAATAGGGTGGATCTGGGCCAAATTTTACCCTTCCCATTTCGGATTATAAATTATATTCTCACTCCCACCTATACCTCAACAGGGTAATTTAACTAATTCTCATTCCAGCTCCAAACGAGATTGGATTTCCCCAATATATTAATCATTTTATAATTCATACTTAACTAACTAATAAAAATAATAATATTAATAAATAAATACATAACTAACAAAATATATATCAACTAGAAAAACAAATTAAACTATTAATTGAATAGAATAGTTGGGTGTTTTTTGAAAAAACACATATTTGGGTGTTTTATTGCATTAATATGAATTCAAATTTACTTAATTGAATAAAATAATGTAAACTAAATTAATATTTCAAGACATAAAATAAAAAAATAAGTATAAATTACTAATATATATATATATATATATATTTATAATTCATACTTAACTAACTAATAAAAATAATAACATTAATAAATAAATACATAACTAGCAAAATGTATATCAACTAGAAAAATAAATTAAACTATTAATTGAATAGAATAGTTGGTTTGGGTGTTTTATTGCATTAATATGAATTCAAATTTATTTAATTGAATAAAATAATGTAAACTAAATTAATATTTTAAGACATAAAATAAACAAATAAGTATAAATTACTTATATATATATATATGTGTGTGCGCGCGCGCGCGCTATATTCCTACTAAATAATATTTTAGACTCATTATTGATCACAATTTGGTTTTTATATAATTTTTTTATTAGTTTGTTTCGTCTTATTTAAAATATTAATTAACTAATTAATATTTAAACTAAATATAGAGTTATAATGTTACAACAATATTAATATGTTAACTCTATTTCAATATTAATAGAACTCTTGTTCATAGATAAAGTCCTAATGCTACTAATATTTTAGTATGAGGGTGTATATTTATCTCAAATATTAAGAATCATATATAAAATAGAAGTATTGCATGTGATTATTATATATTGAACATGTCATTAATCACTATTTGGTTTTTATATAATTTTTTTTATTTTTTTATTAATTTGTTTCGTTTTATTATGATATTTTATTCGAAGTAAATTATAGGAATACATGTTTATTTCAAATTTTATCAAATTATTAATTTGTCTATTATTAAGAATTATATATAAAATAGAGATAGTAAATAATTTACAGTCATTTTGCTTGTTCCCCTATTCCCACTTCTATATATGTTATGATTTGATTAAGAGTTGAGACAATCATTATCGTGCGTTACATGAGATTATTAAATATTGAGCTCGTATTATAACTTATTACTAATTTATCAATTATTAAAAATGATATATAAAATAGAGGTAGTAAGCAAATGTTTTTGCTTAGTGAAAGGTTTGGATAGGAAATCAAGGATTATGTTTTGATCATCTTTTATATGTTGCACCGTGAAGGAGAATTTGGATAGCCACTCACTCCATCCGAGTAATTGGGCATGCAGTACCTGCTTTCCTTTGAACTCTAGTATCATTGGAAAAGAGGTTTCTCCATTATTAAAAATCATATATTAAATAAAAGTATTAAATACTTTACGATTATTTTGTATATCTCTTATATTTCCAATCATCTACATGTGATGCATGTGAATTTTAATAATCGGACTCATCATTATTAAATAAATACTAATAATCTTATCCCACAAGTTAATTTTAGTTACTTTTAAGTAATTAAACTATATTTAATTTAAATACTAATGGTTATTAATTATATTTAATTCTCATATTTTATACAAAAGTAAATTATATTATACTATGTATGTGAATTTTAAAAATTTAACTCGTCATGTATATGATTAAAATAAATAAATTATTGAACTGTACAAAAATTATTAAGAAATTATAACTTTTCAAATAATTTATAAGAATTGTATTTAGTATTTTGAAATTCATGTACATTACTTGTATAATTGTAATTTAGTTTAGACTTATTATTATTATTATATAAATTTAATATATCAATGAAAACCGTCTTGTTGTACTTTGAATGATAATAATGTTATCATTATTTTTTTTACCGTGCCTTCCTTGTAATTTTTATTAAATTATTTTTTATTTCTTTTTAATATTAGTTAAATAATTTTTTATATATAGGGATAACTGCCAAAAATAAATTAAACTTTTAAAGTCGTATCAAAATTAAATTTTATTTTCTATTTTTTATTTAAATATACAAACTTTTAAAACTTTATCAATTTATAAATTCTAGCAAAATTTTACTGATATGACGTGAAATTCTGACGAGATTAAAAAAGTTGTATTAGCTAGAAAACTAAGTCATTTTAGAAATTTTAAAGCGTCATCATCTTTGTTTTTTCTAAAATTTTAAAATTTAAATCTTTCCAGTGAAATTCTACTTACAGTAAAATTTTTGTTTCTCTTTACTCTGCTGATTAGTTAACTCTTAAGCATGATAACTTTATGTATTATTTTTCAAATATAAAAAAAGATTTATGTTTTAAAATTTTAGGAAAAATAAAAATGATAGTGTTTTAAAGTTCTTAAAATGACTCGGCTTCCTAATCAATACAACTGTTTTAATCTAGCAATAATTTTATGTTATCTCAGCAGAGTTTCATATGAATTTATAAATTGATAAAATTTTAAAAGTTATTCTATTTAAATGAAAAAAAAATAAAAAAAACAATTTAATTTTTAAGTTCAGTTTATTTTTAGCAATTATTTGACTTCTAATTAATGAATTATTAATACTATTAACTAATAAGTTAAATTATTAAATGACAAAACTAACCAAATTAACTAATACAATTAGATTTGTTTTTTTAGTAAATTTGTCTGTCCCTCCGTTATTCCACTTTTATATATACTAGTTTTTCATTAATATTTTTTACACATGATTATTAGATATTTGACTCGTCATTAAATATTATTTGGTTTTTATATAAATTTTTTTATTTTTTATTAATTTATTTCGTTTTATTATGATATTTTTATTCATAGTGAAATATAAGAGTGCATATTTATCTCAAATTTCATGAAATTACTAATTTGTCCATTATTAAGAGTCATATATAAAATAGAGGTAGTAAGTACTTTACGGTTATTTTGTCTCCCTATTTTGGATCATCCACGTGTGATGGACGTAGTTTTAATAATTAGACTCTTCATTATTGAATAATAATAATAATAATAATAATAATAATAATAATCATCATCATCATCATCATCATCTTGTCCAGCAAATTAATTTTTGTTATTTTTAATTATCATGCAATTAAGTCAGATTTAATTTAAATACTAATAGTTGTTAATTATATTTGATTCTTATATCATACTATATATAAAAAACTATAACAAATTATCTAGCCCATTTATCTTGTCCATTATGGTTGTTAATTTATTTACTATATATAAATTATCATGTCTATTATATTTTTTTACCGTGTCTTTCTAATATTTTTTTATTAAATTATTTTTTTCATTTTTTTAATATTAGTTATTCATTATATATATCTGATAAATTAACTTATTAAATAACAAAATTAACCAAATTAACTAATACAACTATGTTGGTTTTTTAGTAAAATTTGCTTGTCCTCTTAATCCCTTTTTTTATATATAGTACTAATTTTTTTGGGAAAAGTTTAAAAAACATGTTTATGGTTTCCAACTTTTACAACTTTAAGTACGTGATATTTTTTTGTGCAAAATGAATATTATGGTTTACGCCGTTAGCAACTTAAATATATACCGTTAACGGTATTAAAAAATCTAGGGAAAAGTTTAAAAAATAAGCATGTGGTTTCCGACTTTTGCAACTTTAAGTATGTAATATTTTGTGTGTAAAATGGATATTGTGGTTTGTGCTGTTAGAAATTTTAAGTATATTTTTCTAACACTCAAAAGGATAAGAAGGAGAAGATAAAAGCCCTTAAAGTAACTTGAGATGACTCTAATGAATCAGATGATGAAGAATCATGTGATGAAATTGTCAATTCCATATTTTTAGATTGAGAAGAGTTGGAATTAATAGCAATCATCCCATTAAGGATTTCATTTCTCTTTGTTGAATCTAAAAATGAAATTCTTGATATTATTAACTTTATTTTCTAATAATGCATTTTTCTCAACAAGTTTGACATAATCATTTAAAACCTTATCTTTAATATAATTATATTCATATAAAGATTTAATTAACTCTTCATTAGAAATTCTTGATTTCTCAAGTTTTCATTCTAGAGTTCTAACTACTTTTTAAGTGACTGTGAACTAATTATAGAAGAATATTTTTCACACTTATGCATAAAATTTTCAATAACATGCATCATGTCATCGTTATTAGGAGCAAAATCAAGTTCTTGAGTTACCTCATTAGTAGAAGGCTCTTCAAGTGCTATGAAGCAAAGGTTGGCAACTTCATTACATGATTCTTCATCACTTGAATAATTAGAGTTATCCCAAGTTACTTTGAAAGTTTTACTCTTCTTCTTCTAAGTGTTAGAAGAATATGCTTAAAATTGCTAATGACGTAAACTACAGTACTAATTTTGCACAAAAAAATACTACATATTCAAAGTTGTAAAAGTCGGAAATCACATACATGTTTCTTGAACTTTCCCTTAAATTTTTTTAACGTCATTAACGGTATGTATTTAAAATTGATAAGGGTACAAACCACATTACCCATTTTGCGCAAAAAATATCATGCACTTAAAATTGTAAAAATCATGAACTTTTCCCTATTTTTTTATTAACGTGTTGTGCATATGATTATTAGATATTTGACTTGTCATCAATTACCATTTTGATTTTTATATATTTTTTTGTTCTTTATTAATTTGTTTCATCTTATTATGATATTTTATTCATAGTGAATTATAAGAGTGTATGTTTATTTCAAATTTCATCAAATTACTAATTTGTCCATTATTAAGAATAATATATAAAAGGATAAATTACTAATACACCTTGAGGTTTGGTTGAATACACTAGTTAGTATTCATTTTTGAAAATATATTATAAAGTCCTTTAAGTTTAGTTAAATATACTAGTTGATCCTTTCAATTGCTTTTGTAATGTCCAGTGATTTACGCTCCGATCGTGCATGACCATAATAGGGCACGCCGGTCCGATCAGAGTCTAAATTTGGATCCATGAAAAAATTATAAATTATGAGAAAAAATAAGTAGGGATATTAATAATATGAAATTAAAAGATTGGTGGAAAAATTAGAAAAAATTTAGAAATTTTCTTCTCAAATCCAACCTTATTACATGTATTTGAACTCCTTGTGATTGATTGATATGATTGGAAGTGTTAGATTAGAGTTTTGCTTAAAGTTGTGAATTTATATTGATGTTGTGTTGGAAGGGAAAGAAGTGTAGGATTGTGTTGGAATTTAGTTTAAATGATTATGGAGGTGATTTTGTGACTTGTAAACAAATGAAACATAACCTAAAATGAAGAGGAAGGGACTGCCCTATGATGGGGATATGTTTAGGAAGATGATTAGAAATGTTGATGTTGGGTATATGACTAGTTGATGTTGAATATTATGGAAAAAGACTTGGAATGGATGAGGTTGTTTTGGTTGTCCTAAATTGAGGGAATGACGTTAGGTTAATATGAACTTAAATAAGGTAAAGAGAAGAAGAAATAAAGTTATGGAAAAGGGTAGAGGAGCATTAGGATCATTACTTAATGTTCATGCATAAACAATGGTTGAATGTGTCATTTAGTGACATATTATTTTCTTTTTGTTAAGGCCAAACAAGTAGCCACCAAGAGGTAGACAAAGGCAAAAGAAAGGCTACCTCGTAAGACAAGAAAAGGAAGGAAAAGAGAAGGATTTGGGGCTATATAGGTAAGTGCTTCTTGGATAAAAATTGTGCATGCTATAAAATATGAAGTTTGTATGAAATATATTCTTGCATGTGACTTGGAAAATGCCTTATGTAAAAAGTGTTTCCCAATATAATTTTGTGCTAAATTAATGTGAAATATTAAGTTTTATGCATGGTGATGTGATATAGAAATTTTGGATATGATATGAATGAATTAGGTTATCGAAATACTTGAATTGCAATGAATTCTATAAGTGTCCTGTTGCACTTGCACTAGAATAGACCTGATTAAATTAACCATAACTTAATCCGTGTAAGTTGGATTGATCTAAATCTAATTGGAAATGATAGCTAAGACATAGAGATAAAACTTTTATGAAGAACATGAATTCAAATTCAGCTTGTATCTAGGTCAAAATTCGGTCACAAAATCTCGGATATAAGAGTACTATAAAAATGCTGGGTAAAAAGTGTTAGAATACTATCCAGTATTTTCACCATAACTTTTAGTAGAAAATTCGGATTGAGGTGATTGTTATTGTATTTTAAAGCTAAGACAATAAGCCATAAAATTCTAGAAGGTTACAAAATCAAATTCAGATTGGAAATAGGCCGAAATTTGGTTACAATCCTAGGACCTGAATTTACCAAGCATGAGAAAGTTTGTTTGGTGTTATTCTTTTTTATATATATGGCATGTATTACATGTAATAATTGTTAGTTATTTGATATTCAATTGTTCATATGGGTATCCCATATTCATAAGTATACATATAATATCAATAATCCGGTGATGGTAATAATTATATCGATGTCTGAACACACCTAGACTTGAACTAAAATAGAGAATAGGTTGGCATGCCAATAAAGGAAAAAAACGTGCACTATAAAAATAACAAAAGCCAGTAATGGCAATATCGAAAAAAAAAAGCTAGTAATGACAAATAAAAGAAAGTCAATAATGGCAACTAAAAGAAAGCTAGTAATGACAAATAAAAGAAAATCGGTAATGGCAACAAATTCAAGTACCAGGAATGGCAAATCTCTATATTCCTACTAATAAGTTCAAATACAGGTGTTAGGGGCTTCACTAAAAATAATAAAAAGAAAATAGTATAAATAAAAATAATAAAAGAATGAGATCGCATTTTTACAAGTTAAATTACATGACATATTTAGTTTGTGAATATATGTGAAATATTGTTCGTGATATTTGTATTATGTTGTGACATGTATAAAATTTATAAATGTATCGAATGTATGATTTTTATCCTATAAAGCACCACTAAGTTATTAGCAAATTTTTCTCACACAGGAATAAAAGGTTTCGAACATTAGATTAATTGTCAGAAAAAGAAGGAAATCCAGACGGACAACAGCTTAAAGCTCTAAATTTATTTTGCTATATTTTGAAGAAGCATTGTAATATATTATCGAGATTTTTTCATGTAGTATATGTAGTGGGGCATTTAAGTACAATAATAAGTAAAAATTCTAGTGTTAAAATATATGTTTCATATCAAGATATAAAGTAATATTTTTTATATATAGTATACATTTATTAATCAATTATATGGTTATAGGTATAAAAAAAAGAGATTAATAATAATAATAATAAAAGAAAAAATATAAGTATTTTAATCTGGTAAGTTGTTTAAGACAGATGAACAGGTAACGTCCATTTACCTTACTATTCAAATTTAGGGTAAAGAGGTATTACAATTTTTGGTATCAGAGCATAGGTTAAAGGTTCTCACTTAGTTGGATATGGGAGTTAGGTGCATAATTCATGCATATACATTTTCTTTAAGCTGCTTTATTATGATAAGAACCCTTCTTCTAACAAAATAAGTCATTATGGATTCTAAATCACGACGAAGGCATGAGGCAGAAGAAGAGGGTGATAATATAGCTGACTCGGGTACACAGACAGTCAACATCAGTTAGAGACTTAGAGCCTAATGTACTAGTACCATAGCATGCTAAAGAACAGGTTGACCTGGGTCAAACACCCTTTATGCAGTAGATGGCTAGTATGTTGCAGCAAATCATGCAAGCCATTCCGCCACCAACTCCACTCCTTCCATCTCCTCCTCCACCTCAACCAAAATCCCAGATTGAAAGATTGAGAAAATATGGAGCTACAGATTTTATGGACAAGACAAGGATGACCCGTCAGTAGTTGAATTCTAGTTGTAATAGATAGAACGGGTTTTTGAGGATCTCCAGTGCCTTATGGGGCACAAGGCTAGATATGTAGTGTCCCTTCTTCAGGAGCATGCCTATCAGTGGTGGAAATCAGTATTAGTGAAATCTCATACTCCAAATCCTCTAACATAGGATTTCCTCATGGTAGAATTTAAGAAGAAATATGTGCCGCGAGTTTATATTGATAGGAAAAAGAGAGAATTCCTGAATTTGAAACAGGGGAGTATGTTAGTGGCTAATTATGAAAAAGAGTTTATCAATCTGAGTAGATATGCAGCAGGAATTATTGAAGATGAGGCAAATAAATATCGTAAGTTTGAGGATGGCCTCAATGATGATATTGATTATTTGGTTTTCTCTCATTAGCATACATATTTTGCTACATTGGTATCTTCAGCTCTCAGTGTGGAACACAAAAAAAGATGAAGATAGAAGAGTCTTATAAGAAGTCAACAGCTGGTGTGGCTTAGATATCTAATAAGAGAGGGCAGACAGTACATAGACCATTTCAGTCATGGGGTGCAACACAGATGTTTTCTAGTAGACGAGGCCCGTAGTTTAGATCCACAGCATCATCTGCCAATTCACCCGCATCAGGGTTCAGGAGGTCAACTCCTGCAATATGCCAACACTATGGTAGATCTCATTCAAGAGAGTGTTGGTCGCTGACTAGAGCATGTATGAGATATGGGGCCACTAATCATATAAAGAAAGATTGTCCTAAACTCAGTACAGGTAGTTCAGCACTAGCACCAGCACCAGCACAGACAATAGCATCAGGGCAGAGCCATGGTAGAGGTCAAGCCCAGTTTAGATGTGGTCGTAGCGGCCGTACAGGGCAGACTTATGGTGCATCGAAGACAGTTATCATAGCAGAGGGCAATAAAGTTCTAGTTTAAGCATATGCAATGAGAGCTCGCGAGGACCAGGATGCACCAGACGTTATAGTTGGTAAATTTTCTTTATTTAGCTCTAACTTACATGCATCGATAGATCCGGGTTCCACCCATTCATACATATGCACATTTGCACCTAGATAAGGAAATATGACACTTGAGGCCTTAGATTATGAAATAGTTGTGACCAATCCACTGGGACATAGTGTGAAAGTGAACTAGATATATAAACAAAGTCCTATAGCGGTTTAGGGTAGAGAGTTTGTAGCAGATTTAATAGAATTACCTTTTCATGAATTTGATGCTATTTTACGTATGGATTGGTTGACAAAGCATGGAGCTATAGTCAACTGTCGATCCAAAAAAGTGGTATTTAAAATTCCCAAGCAGGATGACATTATCATTTAAGGTGAAGGTCAAACATGTTTGACTAATGTCATTTCTGCATTAAAAGCTCAAAAATTCATTAGAAATGGGTGTGAGGCATATTTGGCCCATGTGATAGATACCAGGAAGGGGAGCCCGAAGCTCAAAGACATTCCTACAGTGTGTGAGTTTCTAGATATATTTCCTGATGATTTGCTAGGTTTACCACCAGTTAGAGAGGTAGAATTTGTGATTGATGTGATTCCTAGTACAATTCCAATATCTATTACTCCATATAGAATGGCACCTGTTGAATTGAAAGAGTTGAAAGCTCAGTTACAGGAGTTGCTAGACAAGGGATTCATAAGACCCAGTGTGTTACCATGGGGTGCTTCGGTACTGTTTGTGAAAAAGAAAGATGGAACTCTTCGACTATATGTTGATTATTGACAGTTGAATAGGGTGACAATCAAGAATAAATATCCCCTCCCTAGAATTGATTATTTATTTGATTAGTTGAAGGGAGTAAGAGAATTCTCTAAAATTGATCTCATATCTGGGTATTATCAACAGAGAGTTAAAGAGTCAGATGTTCCCAAGACAGCTTTTAAGACCCAGTAATATGAATTTCTAGTGATGCCTTTTGGCTTAACCAATGCACCGACTGCTTTTATGGATATGATGAACAGTATCTTTAAGCCCTACCTGGATCAATTTGTTGTAGTTTTCACTAATGATATTTTAGAGTATTCAAAAGATAAAGTGGAGCATGATAAGCACCTCAAAATAGTGCTTTAGACTTTGAAGGAGAACCAGCTATATGCAAAGTTGTCAAAATACGAGTTCTGGTTAGAAGATGTAGGATTCATGGGACACATTATGTCAACTGAAGGAATTTGGGTGGATCCTAGTAAGATAGAAGCAATTTTGAATTAGAGACCAACTCCAAATGTGATAGAAATACATAGTTTCCTTAAATTAGCAAGTTACTATAGAAGGTTTGTGAAGGGATTTTCCAGCATAGCAGCACCAATTACGAGGTTACTCAGGAAGGAAACCAAGTTTGATTGGAAAGATCAATGTCAGGCAAGCTTTAATAAATTGAAATTCATATTGACTGAAGCATCAGTTTTAACCCAGCCTATACTAGGAAAAGATTTTGTGATATATAGTGATGCTTCACATAATGGGCTAGGCTGTGTATTAATGCAAGAGGGTAAGGTAGTTGGTTATGCATCTAGGCAGTTGAAGCCTCGTGAACTGAATTACCCTACATATGATCTAGAATTGGCGGCTATAGTGTTTATTTTGAAAATATGGCAACACTATTTATATGGTGAAAAATGTTATATTTACATATATCACAAAAGTCTCAAATATCTGCCCACACAGAAGGAATTGAATTTAAGACAAAGGCATTGGTTAAAGTTGATCAAGGACTTCAATTGCATTATTGACTACCAACCAGGCAAAGCGAATGTTGTAGCTGATGCGCTAAGTAGAAAAACTCTTGCAGAATTAAGAGTACAACCTACTTTGAGACAACAAGTGAGACAAGCCCAAAAGCAAGATCATAAGTTAATGTCAATAATTAAGATTGTTGCCCAAACAATCACCAACAAGGGAGGATAAATTAGTAGGAAAATAAAAATTCTTGCACTAACAAAAAAATTAAAAGGATTGAGAAGATTAAGATACGAATTTTATAGAGGTTCAGGTATTAACTAACCTTACTCTTCTCCCCAACCTTAATTGGGTATTCACTAATCTAATTACTTAGATTACAAATGAAGTTTTAGCTACCTCACTCCTAACTAGGTGTTTTACCAAGGCTAACACTCAACCCAAATTTACCTTATGTTTTTATAGCTCACACTACCCAATTACAAGATAACTCAAGTGTTTGAAAGTTAACACTTGAACCCTTACACAAATAATTAATGAAGAAATATTGAGAAAATAAATTGCAAGAGTTTTGGCACTTTGAAAGAAGTTAGTTAAATCAAATGAACTTTGCTCTTCTGTAAGATTTATTTTGGAATCCAGAAAAGACGAACAACGAAGTATTTATCAGACGAGAAGACATCTCTCAGCTCCTCTCCATGAAATGGCTCGATGTCTCAATCCTGAAAATTTTATATTGTAAGATTACAGTGCATATAGTTAAAATTGCTAATATTGAACTGCTATATTCTAAAATAATTTTAACTTATGTCAATTTTGTGATTCATGCATTCAGGTGCCTTTATAGAATGTGAAGCAAATCATCTGCATCGATTGGTTCTCTATCCAAATTTTTTACATAGGTTGTGTACAAAGGAGAAGAGATTGGTAAGAATTATATGGTAGCAACTCTGAGAAAAATTTTATTGTACTGTCATATATTCAAAAGTAAGATAACATTTGCATAACTATGTTTGCTTTACATTTTATTACGATATTTTTATTAATGTAAACATATTTGTATGTCAACAGTCAACACTAGATGTTAATTGTTTTCAATTATATATAGAGTGAGGTATATTTTATAGATCCTCTCAACAATTCCAACAGACCAATACCTATTAGAGAGCCTATTAATATGTAAGTTATCATATTTGCGCTAATAGTTTATTCTAACTTTTTGTTATATTGACTGTATATTTTAATAGAAATTTATTTTCTGGATTATATAAATTATATTGTATTAGTGTTGGGAAAGATATCTCCAACACCTTATATTAGAAATTCATCAATATAAGAATTTCATTATTCATATATACTAGTTATATTCGAATTTCATTATGCCCTTTTAGTACCTAGATCAACTTTTTTAATTGTTTTTTTTTTGTTTTTTCTAACTACCCAAGACAAAATGGAGGTGTTGAATATGGATACTATATAATGAGATATATATATGAAATAGTAAATCACAATAGCACGGATGTGTCATTGGTTAAGGTAATGTTATTTCTGATTCTAGCTTACATGCAATTTATTTCAATTATAACTCTTATAGTGTTTTCTACTTTGTGTTTAATTTGTTTTGTAGACTACTTTTGAACGCGAACAAGTTGATAAAATTCAAAAAATGTGGTACAACTTTTTTGGCAAGTGAGTGTATATAAAAATTTTAATACAATTTTTTTTTTTGTAAGTGATATTGTAGATTAGAATTTGTAAAGTATTACAATTTCTTAAATGCAATTTGAATTGTTTCCTTGTGTCTTGTATGTAATGAGTAGTTGAAAATAATGGATTGTTGAGTATATGTTTATGAATTTGAGTTGTTTGATAATTGTTAAGTATGCTTGTGTGTTGAAGTTACTGGAAAGCCTATAATGGCTTATGTGTTGATGTTATAGTTGTAGAATGCTTGTAATTGTAGTTGTACAATTGTGGCTTTAATTTGGATGTTGGAAAGCCTATTATGGCTTGAGTTGAAGTGTTTGTTGTAGGTTGTTTAGAATTACAGGTCTGCAAAAATTTGTAAATATATTTAAAAAAATAACCAAATATGTATGTTATATTGTGAAACAGACACATTTGAGCTACTTTGATGCGTCTATTTTGCATGAAATAGATGCATCTATTTATAGCAAAACATATGCAAATTGTGTTTGTTTTGCACCTATTTTGCTTAAACATATGCATCTGAGTTGGTCAAAGTGCATTTTTTTACCACCTCATATGTGTCTGTTTTGTCCTAAACAAACACATCTGACCTATTCATATGTGTTTATTTTTAACAGAAGCATTTGGTCCACCTTCATATGCATCTCCTTCTTATAGGTTTATTCATAAACAGACGCATCTAATACAAAAAAAAAATACATTTTTTGTACTAGTGTGAAAATAAAGAAGAGTCTACTATAATGTCACAATATGATAATACTAAAGAAACAGACATTAGATTCACAAAAAGTGACCAAACTTGTAAAGGGATTGTCTATTCGAAGAAGAATCATAAGCAAATGAAAGACGAATGGGCTCTTCAACACAACCATGATTTTGAACTGAGGACAAACTAACAATTTGAATCTAGTATAGGTAATTCTCATTCAATTCCTGAGACTTCTGATTTTGATATCCCTATAGCCCTTCGCAAATGAATCAGATCTTGTACCACATATCCTTTATCCAAATTTGTGTCTTACTCAAATTTATCTCTCTCTTTCTGCTTTCACATCTAAATTGTTCAATTTAGAAATTCCTAGCAGTGTACAGGAGGCTTTAAAAACTCCAAAATGGAAGGAAGTAGTTTTTAAAGAGATAAGAACTCTCAAGAAGAACAATACTTAGATTGTTATACGTAGCATTACTAGCAAGGAAGATGATTGTAGGCTATAAATGGATATTCGCTGTTAAATACAACTTTGATGGTTCAGTAAAGATATACAAGGTTCGATTGGTAGCTAAGGGATTTACCTAGACATATGGCATAAATTACTTTGAAACAATTGCTCATGTTGCAAAATTGAACATAATAAGAGTACTTTTATCTATTACTACTAATTTGAATTGGCCTTTGCAGCAATTAGATATGAAGAATGTCTTTCTCAATAGAGACTTAGAGGAGGAAGTTTGTATGGATAGTCCATCGGGTTTTGAAGAAAATTTTGGCTCTAAAGTGTGCAAATTAAAAAGGTCATTATATGGCCTCAAACAGTCCCTAAGAGCTTGGTTCGAAAAGTTTATACAATCTATCAAAAAATAAGAATATTCTCAAGGACAAGTTGATTATACTTTTTTTTTTCAAATTCTCTTCTAAAGGAAAGGTTGTTGTATGGTTTATGTTGATGATATTATTCTCACAGGCGATGATGTGGTTGAAATGAAAAGACTAAAAAAGAGCCTTGCATCAGAATTTGATGTTGAAGATCTAAGAGCTCTTAGATATTTCTTTGGAATGGAAATTGCTCGTTCAAGGAAGAGAATTGAGGTATCTCAAGTAAATATATCCTTGATCTCTTAAAAGAGACTGAGATGAGTGGATGCAAACTGGATGAAACTCCCATGGATCCCAATGTGAAACTTTGGCAAAAAGGAAGTGCTGCTATTGATACCAGGATAAGCTAGAAATTGGTTAGGAAATTAAACTACTCATCTCATACTCGACCAAATATTGCTTTTTCAGTTAATGTTGTTAGTCAATCCATGCATACAACTTATGAAGAACATCTTGAGGCATATTCCAAATTTTAAGATATTTGAAGTCTACTTTTGGAAAATGTCTTTTTTTAAGAAGACTAATCAGAGGAGTATTGAAGTATTTATGGATGCAGATTGGGCTGGGTCTAAAACTAACAAAAAATCTATTTTAGGGTATTGTACTTTTGTGTAGGGAAACTTTGTTATTTGGCAAAATAAAAAATCAAAATGTTGTTGTCCGGAGTAGTGTAGAGGTTGAATTTTGAGCAATTGCTCAAGGCATTTGTGAGGTTATGTGGATACAAAGAATTCTCATAGAGCTTAAGAAGAAGGTGGAATTTCCTAAAGCTATATTGTGATAGTAAGTTGCAATAAGTATATCTCACAATCCTATTCGGCACAATAGGAGGAAGCATATTTAGATTGATCGACACTTTATCAAGGAAAAACTTGAAACTGAAACTATTTTTTTATCATTTGTTCTTTCTAGTCAACAAACAGTGGATGATAACTTTGAGCATCTTATAAATAAGTTGGGCATGATTGACTTTTATGAACCAACTTAAGGGGAAGTGTAGGAAAATCAAAAATTTAATTTTTAGGAATATTTCCTTTTGTATTTTGATTTACTTCCTTTTGTATTACTTGATTCTGGGGACATAAGTCCTATATAATTTTGTGTATTACTTTATCATTGAATAAGAATAAGAGAGTACAGTTTCTATCTATTTCTCCAACAAATTATATTTTATTTAAAAGTTAGTTTCATATAATTCTGTATTGCAGGCCCTCATGAAGCAATACATCAAATTGGAAAAATTAAGAAGAAAAAAGGGAAGAGACATTATCAGGAGGAAAGGATATATCAACAGGATCCAGGTAAAATGTCAATGTCATAAACTCAAAAGCCTAAATATAATTACAGAATTCAAAAAAAAAAAAAAAAGGTTAGCTTCCATAAGTTAGAGATTAAAGAAAAGAACAAAAAAGAGTTCTTTTTGAAAAGTTCAATTTTCAGCATCCAATTTCACCACTATGATCCTTTCTATTAAGGAGTGGTGTAGATGATGTTGGCGATTCTCTGGATTTTGACGGTTTACGTTCAATGGATTTGGACTTTGATCTACTAAAACCAAACCTTCTAAATAAAACGTTCCAACTGCCTTTTGTCTTTGCTAGATTTTCCATTTCTTCTTTCATTTTGATGCATTCCTTTTCAATCTCAGAAACTCGTTCTTTCATTTCATCCACTGCTATAATATGATCATGTGTCCCTCTTGCTTGAGTTTGCATATTATTCCTGGTAAGTGCAAGATTTCCACTAGGATTTTGTGAATTTTCAAGGTTGTCAGAGACAAAGAACCAACCAGCTATTGAGGTTCGGAGTCTTAGTTGTTCAAAGAACATAACTTGAACAACCACTCGAAGTGGTAGCCTCTCGTTTTGTGCTGCGTGCGTGCTTGCTTCCAGTGAGAGCTTCTGGCAGTTCATGAGCCTGCAAAGTTGTTCCCTTTCTGAATCTGTTAGCCATGGATGAGCCTGACATGAAAAGGTGTCTGTTTATTATTGTGAAATTCATGGAAGAATGCACTATATCATCAAATCTTAATAACAATTTGTCAACAATTTGCAAATTTTTCACTCTTTTTTTTTTTACCTTGAGGTATATATCAATGGCACGGTAAATTCCATCATCTAATAGCCTGGCATAATCAGGGATAACAGCTGCAAGTGACTGAAATTTTGTCGGCTTCAAATTAACATCAGGTGCTACTTCTGCCAAATAATTATCCATCAGATTTGCCACCATTGTCATTGGGGTTAGTGAATGAGAATTTTCCATCATTTGACCTTCATGGTCAATGTAATTTGATGTAGGATCATCATGATCCAGTAGCAAGAAATGATCAAGAATCCGCTGAACACAATCAATATCATATAGGTTTTCCACTGTGTATCCTATGTTTGGTATCATAATATCTTCAAGAGCTGCTTGATCCAACTGGGCACCAATCCGTTTCTCTAAGTTCTCATGACATGATGGACTAACTTCCAATATCATCGCTGTACGAAGAAGCCTAAGCAGGAAATTGCTGGGTGTCACACCCTTCTGATCAGGTAACAATTCTACCACTTGTTCAAGGAGATCCCTTTGATATGTATCAGCTGCATTAGAAATACTTGTTCCAGGTTCAGCATGTTTTCCACTCTCAAGACCTGACTGCCTACCCAACAAAGGAAGATGCCTGCCTGCATAATACATTAATGCCCCAGCAACCTTCTCTGGCTTCATACCGTTGGATCTGACCGCCTTAATTAGCCTTTTATACAAAGGTAATCTTAGGAACGAAACATCATCATACCACCAGTCCTCACCCGCATGTTGATCCTTGGCCAGAGTACGTATTCCATTCCAAAGAAGGGTACCTTTTGGGATCTGCATATTGCTTTCTCCTGACAAAGGCCAACTGAATAAAGCTGGATCAGCACAAGCTTTCATTGCCAGGGAATTTATGCTTCTCGAAACAATATGAAGCTCTTCTGCATACGGCAAAACTTCTTCGCAGGTTTCAAGAGCTTTAAGGGAGTCCCTCCAGTTGCCAAAGATTTCGTTCAGAAAATTTTCTGTCTGTGCAATTAGATTTCCCTCTCCGTAGTCTTCTTTCATTCCAAGATACTGGGCAGCACATCTAAGACTGACGACATTTGGTGCAGAGAGTTCTATTTTTACTCCATAACAGAATTTGGCGACATACAAGAAGGCCTTAGCTCCGCCAGGTATATCATCAAGTTGCAGAACACATTTTTTCCCATCCTCATCGCAATGTTCCCCAATAAGATCTTCAAGCACTTTACTTTTGGAAAGCAATGGAAACTGGAGGAAATGAAAGAACAAAGAGAATGTAAAGTTCTCTTAGTTAGACCTACATTAAATGCACTATATGTTTAAACTCAAGTGAAATGGGCTAATTAAACATGTCAAAAAAGATTAATTTATATCAGAAAATGAAAAAAGGAGAGGAAGGTTATGAGATCCATAGTGCATTTTATCAATTGTAATACAATCGTGATAACAGAATACGTAAATATGAGCAAATTTTATTGTTAGTTTTCCCAAATTTATTTCTGCAAACCTTACAGGGAGATTTTCGGATATATCATAAATTGTCGTGCTGCTATATAACTTCCATATTTATTTATTTATTTTAATTGGTTGTAGAACTAACGAATAGCAATTTCATGATAAGAGCTCCCCAATTTGGATAATTTATAGAAGCCAAATTCATGCTTGATGTAACCTCATGGCATCAAACATGTATTTATCAGCTAAATGTTGCACCTAAGGTGTATCACTCAAGCCTTACCTCAGAGTGAAACATAATGCAAATCTCAAAAGCATAACTACACAATGCATGCTCAATAATTTTTGTGTTTTAGTAACAGATGAAAAGTAATCTTTTTGCTAATATAATACACACCTTGTGTAAATGGAATGACATATTTCCAATTTCAATGATGACATCACTTGGAAGCCCAGTTGAGCAAAGCCTGCACAAAAAGCATGTTCTGGCTCTATTTACAATGGAATTAGATAATCTTTTACATACATATATTTGCATAATCGCAACCCCCTGATATCAAATAATGTTCAAGACTTGCATTGAAAATTAATTTTAACTTTCATTAAGTGAGTTCTTGCATATTGGATAATAATGTCAAACAGGATTTCGAATTCAATCATTGATATTATGTTAATACGATATGTTACTGTTTGACTGCCAGGCAAGAAGTAATTCTATTTAAGCAGCAGACAGCAACTGAAACCTAATGAGTATTAATAGAGATTTGTACGAGAGTCTATGTGCATGTTTTCTCTTATTGCTATCCTTCCTGTCAACTCTGTTTATTTCATTGCTCATGGCATGGATTTATCTCTAAGGTTAGGGACTTCAATCCCATCTCAGAAAAAAAAGAATTGGAACTGTAATTAGCAGTCCTCCCTGCAATTTCAGTTGTTATGACCGATTACAATATGCTTCCTATTTCTGAATTGCTT
Organism: Balakata baccata; assembly: GCA_949630135.1. Taxonomy (NCBI): domain Eukaryota; kingdom Viridiplantae; phylum Streptophyta; class Magnoliopsida; order Malpighiales; family Euphorbiaceae; genus Balakata; species Balakata baccata. Next base: position 9,669 of record CATIWF010077627.1, on the reverse strand, counting down.
GTTCTAAATATGTCTCTATAGCTAAGATGGTGACTACATACAAGTAATTACCATCAAGCATCATGATCTTCAATGAAAATCCTCCCAAAAATATAAGGAATATAATCAAATTCTTGAAAATTCTTTAAGGATATTATCCAACCAGCCAATAAGAACTTTTGAAACTTAAGAAAATTAATTATCCAGCTAGAACCTGTCTTTAACTTCAGTTTGCAAAATCTCTTACGTTTATATTCATTTTGCTATTTACAGAGATATATCTCCGCAAAACAGCAAATTCAAGGAGTAGGACTGCCATGTGGATTTTATTCCATAATGCCCAAAGTAAACTTCAGAAACTCAAATGCAAACCTCAATGAATATCCTCTGCACCATCAATTCATTGCAGACATGAGCATTGCAGATTTTTTTTTTCAAACGTCTAAATTGTCTAAAGCTTACTTGTCTTGCTAATGTTAACTATTGCAGTAATATAAACAGTTCTTATTCTAAAACGAAATGGGATAAGGCTGAGGGAGTAGTTATGCAAATCCTTACAAAATTCTTCACTCTCTGAATGCAATGATATAATGATCAATCTCCCTGCTTACCCCTCCTCTCCCTCGGGACATATAAAGATTAAAACAAGGAATGACCACAACGCCTAATGTTAATCAATTCAAATTAGATATACATGAGCCTATTTCAAGTTAGATTTCAGCATTATTCAACCCAAAGTTAGAAACTTTGAGCGCAGAATAGAAAAGGAAACGAGCAATCATTTAAAAACATCATCAGCATATCAGCAATAAGTAGCACTCTCACAAAAGCCATTCCACTATATAAAATTTTTTTAAAAAGAATGCGAACCAAAAACTCCAATTTCAAAAGGAAAAAAACAAAACAAACCCATTCTACCTTTTCCATATTTATCAGAAACCCAAATTCTAAAATCCGAAACTAAAATAAGTATTCAATACAAAACAAGAAAAATATTGTATATATGAAGAGAATATGACAAACCAGGTATTGCCATCAAGCAAAAACACTTCAGATTTTGATCCAAGCTTCATGCAGGCCATTTTTGTTGCTTAAGCTACACGCTTTATCACCATTAAAAAGACTTCTTAAAATCAACAATGAAGGTGAATAAGTAAGGAAAAGAAAAAAAAAAAACAACGTAAATCGTGATGGGCTTGGTGGGAATGATGAAAGGAGATATTGAAAAAGAAATTTGTTATAAATTCCTTTTCATTTCCTTTTCCTGCAAATATTGCAGCCTTGTTGGAAACAATGAAAAGAAAAAAGTTCCGATTCTCAAGGGGAAAATCCAGGAAAAGAATCGGTCTCAGCTGTTACTGTTACGAGCAGAAGGCAGTGTTTGTTTTCACAATTTTTTTTTCTTTTCTAAAAGCATTTATTGTTTTTACTTTTTACAACGTTTGTAATGTACCCAATGTGTTTGGCCGTTCTACATATGTTCCTGGAATTGCATGAAAAATGTTTTTTTTTTTTTATAGGAAAAATGGTTGTATTTTTATGTAGATATAGAAAAACTATTTCCTGTTTCTACAAGTTTTAAAATTTAATTTGGCTTGTAAAATATATATATTTCCTTTTCCATTAGGAGGTTAAATAGTAGTTAGGTGCTAATTGCATAAATATTAAATGTTATTTTGTTATAATTTAGTATTAAATCTTTTAATTATTATAAATTGATATCAAATATTTCATAATTGTTGTAATTTGGTATCAATTTTCAATTTTCAGCACCGGAAAGATGACATTATATACTGCATTATTTTATCTATATCAAATTTATTCTCTCATAGAAATACACTCAAACGACAACGTTTCCAAAGATTAAAGAAAAATAAATTACAAAAAGGAAAATAATATATCTGATTGTCACTATTTTGAGTATGTTTTTATAAAAGAATAAATATAATGTGAATAATAAAGTGACGTGACGTGACATGTAATATCAATATAACATGAATAATAAAGTGACGTGCGTATCTTTCCAGTATTGGAAATTTGAATATTGATACTAAATTACAATATTTATAAAATGTTTAGTATCAATTTGCAACAATTAAAAAGTTTAATAACAAAATTTTATATCATTTGTACAATTACCTCTGCTAGTAAGCTATACTGAAATAGAAGTATAATCAAGTTGAATGAAGTTAAGTCAATATAATATTACACTCGAAGTCAACTCGAATAAAAAATTATGTTCGAATTCTACTTGGACTCAATAGAGTTTTTTAATCATTTGAAACTTGATTTAAAAAATATTTAAACTACTTAAATTCAACTCGATAAAATTCGAATTAATTAAAAAAAATTTAATAATAGTGTATTCAGTTTGACTCTATTCAAAATTGATTAAACTGAAATATATTTAAATACTAAGAGTATAAAACTGATTCAATAAATAATTAAAAAAAACAAATACTTGATTAAACTTGCGAGTCTTACAAGTTATGTATTGTAATACCCAAACTTGACATACTATTTAAAATTGAGTTCAACTCGATTAATTCTAAATAAAATTCGAATATTTTACTAATCGAACTATAATAGCTTACAAGTAGTCTAACTCGTTTGCACTCCTATATAGAGATAGTCATCTCCTTTTAAACCCGAGATTTCTTCTAATAATTACATATAAAAATTACCAATCAAATTGCCTTTAATTGGCTATTTTTATAAAATTATTCACACATTATATTTATTGAATTTAAATAGTTAAATGTATTTTCGACGGAGCAAATTTGTTAGTGTCTTATGAGTTTAATATAGTGGTGGTCATTCTGGTTTGGAACTGGACTGGTCAAAACCGGTGGTCAGCAGTTCCGAGCGGGAACCGGATCAAAACCATTGAGAGACGGTTCAGGACCTATTCAGTTGATTTCGGAATTGAAACCAAAAATTAAAAAAAAAAAATCCCAACTGGCAGATGGGACCCACTTGACTGCGACGCTAGGGACTTGACACACGTCAATTCCCCCAACGATCATTTGGCTTTTTTTTTGTTAATTTTTTTTAAAAAATAATTTATAATATAAATATTTTAAAAAATAAATATAGTAAAAGACAAAAATGTCATTACAATTGAAAAGTAATATATATAATTTAACGGTATTCTTGTCTTTTTAATTATTCAAAATTTTCTCTCTAAAATTCATTTCATCAAATGTTCTCTCAATTATATATATAGACTTTCTCAAATTCTCTCAATCTCAAATTTTCTCCAATACACAATTATTTTTTCTCTTAAATTTTCTCTATTCTTTTTAATTACACTCTAATTTTTTTAAGAAATCTATAATTCTCAAAATTTTCTCCTTTTATTCTCAAAAATGACAAACAATAGTGGAAGAAGTCATTTTAATTCTAACAATCTTTTTGTGAATATAGAAAATTATGATAAATTTGTTAATTTGGAGGATGAGGAGGAGGAAATGACAAACGAATTAACTTCCAAACACAGCACTCAACAAAGCCAAAGACCGACGAATAATATTCTAACAAATTTGGGTTAAGGATTGGATAAAAAACTCTGCTCCTCGGATATTTTTCAAATTCATTTCAAGAAACTACAACTAAATGATGACCAATTAAAAGTTGTGTACAACTATTGTGGCCAAACTTACAAATTTAAATAAGAAAATGAGTATGACATTTTCAAAAGATATTTTGAAAATAAGCATGCGACTCAACTCAGTATTGCAAAAAAATAAATTCAAATATCTGAATTTGTAGATTTGTTTTATAACTCTTTATTATTTCAATATAATTATAAAATATATAAACAAAAAATTACAAAAATGATAAATGTTGAAAATTTATCTTTTATTTTTTGTGAAAAAATTGTCTTTAATAAAATTTATCAAACTGCTTTAAATCTTGTTGCTAAACGTGTTTCAAGGAGCACTCTTAAACATACTTCAAAGAGCACTCTTAAACGTGCTTTTATTTAAATTGTATAATAAAAATAATAAAAAAATTGTACAAAATTTTTTCTTCTTTGAATAGACGTATTGTAATTTATAGTGATATTTGGAATGATTATTGATGCATACATTTATATATAAGTATAATATGTCATTGGATTGATATGATTGAATTATCCAAAAAAACTACTTGCATTTAGATTATTTGATGATAGACATATAACAGATAATATTTATAAAATGATAAAAAATATTTTAGAAAAATACAATTTAGTTAATAAAATTTTTTAAATCGGTTTTAATAATGCAGGGATTAACACCGTTTCTATTAGAGAGCTTCAATTTCTACGTTAACCTTATATTGGTGAAAAAAATTTTCATATTAGATTTGTACGTCATGTTTTTAATTTGTGTGCAAGATGATTTAAAAATATTGTGTGATATAATTGAACCAATAAAATAAGCAATTATTTATTTGCATGAACAATCCCAAAATTATAAAGTCATAGTTTTGATTTTATTGTGAAAATGGCAAAATACCGAAAAAATTTCCACAAATGTCCCAACTTGATGGAAATCTACATTTGAATTAATTAACGAGTCATATGCATATAAAGATTTATTATGCTCATTTATTTCTACTAATTTGATACAAATTAATTTATATCCACAATATTGGGGCATTTGTAAAAATCTTTTAGAAATTTTAAAATTTTTTAACAATGCAACATATGTTTTAAGTGATGTTTATTATTTTACATGTCATTTAATTTTAACTCAATATATTAATATTGTTGATGTGTTTAAAGAGTATATAAATGATATTATTTTGTATGATGTTATATTTGTTATGCAACATAAATAGTTATTTTAAAATAATTCATTTGATTAATATTGTATGTTGTATTCTTGATCTCAAGTGTAGAATTACAATATTACATGAATATTTGCAAATTTAATATAAGTGTCTTGATATTGAGGATGTTAGTATTGATTTAATAGTAAATGAAGTTAGAAAAAATATTTGTATCATATTTAATAAATTTAGTAATTTATATAATATTCATACTTCCATTAGTTATAGTCATGAAGAGATTGAATTAGGAAGTGTGCGAAGGAATAATTGTTTGATGTTAAAAAGTCATAAAAAAATTCCAATCATCCATCAGTTCACCTGAATTTGACATTTATTTAAAAACAAATTTTAAGTTTGGTGATAGTAAAACAGATAAAGAGTTTCATGTTCTTGAATGGTGGAGACCAAAACACCTATCTCATTCTTGGCCAAATTGCAAAACCAATTTTTATATGTTCAGTTTCAACAGTTGTAGTTGAACAAACATTTAGTTCCTGAGGTAATATTTTTGATAAAACACAATCAAATTTAGTTCTCGAATCAATTAAAACCAATTTTGTGTCTCTGATTGGACTAAAGCGGCCATAAGATTATAAGAAATTGAAAAAAATGAATACGACGAAAAATTAACTTCTATAACTAAAGGAATTGTTGGCACATACAGCACCACGGATTCAGATTAAATAAGGTAAATGGATATTTAAAAAATTTAAAAGGTAAGAGAACTACATGAATTTTGATTTTTCTAAATTCCAATGATACATAAGCAACTTAATTAATAATAAAAAAATTAAGTTTATGCTAATTTATTACTTTTAATATTCTTTTCAAATTTTTTTCTCAAATTTACCTTGAATATTTTTTAAAATTACAAATAAATAGTCCATTTATAAATTCTTAACATGATTACTTTTTTTTTTTCAAATTTAGTTTAAATAATTTTTAAAATTAAAATTAAATATTCCACTTAAATTTTTTTAATTTATTACTTTTAAATATTTTTCAAATTTAATTTAAATATTTATTACTTTATCTTTCGTTATTCTAACTTAAATTTTTTTTTCAATTTATACAATTAATTTTAAATAATTATAATTTATATAAATAATACACTATTTTTTATTTTAATTGTATTTCTTTAATTCATAAATTATTCTCAATTATTAAATTTAAATTTAATTTTACATTAAAAAATAAATAATATGAACCAGCATCAGGACCCGAACCGATTCTAAACCAATTAGTTTAATATGCACGTGCATTATATAAGATAAATTATTTTCAATAAATTTATTTATTTATTTCTCTCTTTTAAATATATTTTTATATTTAAATAAGCATTTTTTAGCACGTGTGAAAGCTAAAAATCTCTGGCTATATATTGTGATTTTTACTCAAATAAAAATTTTAAAAATTAATTGATCATAATCCAATTCGTTCACTATAACAGACAGCTTCAGTGTGTAGACTTGTTTTTTAGAGGTCAACAGCAGGAGAAGATGGCCATGGCAGCTCTGGTTTCAGGTCGACTAGCCCTAGCTCTCCTGAGTCTAGCATTTTTATCACTTCTTTCTGCATCCCATTCTCAAGAGATTCGTATCGTCAATGCTGAGCGTAGAGTAAGCTCTCCATATCAATCATGTCCATCGCTTCTATCAACTTGCTTCTCACTTTCCCCATTGAATATCCGATCCTTAAACATTCCGTAATTAGGCTTTTCTTTTCGATGATTTTAAACTCAATTATCATTCGCACCGACTCCACAGTGTAGCTTTTGATTTTCGAAATTGGAAAAGAAAAAAATGAAAAGTACGGTTAGGGTCTTAATGTTTATGGTAATTTGCTTCATACCACATTCGTTGATATTTAATTTTGGGTTATAGTTTGCTGTTTGGTGTTAATACTGGCATTTGATTTCAGCTAATATTTGTTTCTCCGCATATTTGATTGCCTTTAGATATTGGGATTTGTTTAATGGTTATGGAATTTATGCCTCTGAATTCCCATTGTAATTCTTTGGTTTTGGTTTTCTTCTATGAGGGCTTAATACACAATGTTCCAAATCTTGGCAATGAATGGCATGGAAGTGAAGTTCTTTAAAAACTTATTTGCTCAAACTACTTTGCTTTGGTTTTGTATGAATCAGTTGATTTATTTGTTAATAGATGACGGTCTATTGATTACAAGATTTTGTTAAATTTACTTGACTGATATTCTCTCTTCGGCTTTTGATAATGGATGCAGATTGACTTGAGTTCGCATATTGTTAGGGTCTACTTGACTTTAAAGGTATGTATGCTTTTTTAACACTGCAATGAATGCATGCTCTAGCTAAGACTTTAGAGCCACAACTATTAATTGTTCTTTTATTAGTTCTGTAACTGCTAAGGAAAAATATGTCATTTTATTCTGATTCTTCGGAACGTGGCCTAGAAAACTGTATTTTGTTCTGATGTTAATGCAGTATATTTTTGGGGCATTTATGTTTGAGTTTTTAAGTTGAGTGGTTTTCTTAGCATAGTGTCAGAGCTTCTTAAATCAAAAGTTTAATATTTTGAATCCTCTCCATCTTCATGTTATTTTAAATTTTTAGCTCAATATGACATGGGCCTATGCTTGTCCATGCTTCTAGCCCAATGAGCTTTCGCACACAGGGAATGTTGAGGTAAAAACTATTTTTTGGATCCCCACCTACAAGTTTGTGCTTTTAGGTTGAGCGATTCTTTATTAACATGTGAAACATGTGATAGGCAATGTTTATGTTTAATTTCATTGTTAATATCTCAAATCCATATTTAGTCATTGTCCCTTAGCAGAGTTGTACTTTTTAATTTATTTCAATTGGTCAAAAGCCACATGTAGTAAGTGGTGGTTTGTGTCATGTGTAATCTTTGCAATTGATAGTACAAAAATGGTTTATAATTTGTTTTATTTATCTCATTTTAGTTTATTTTACGTGAATACTGATATCTCTCAGGTTGAGAATACTGGGACAACTGCTGCTTCTGAAATCCTCCTTGCTTTCCCTCCTGCTCAAGTTGATCATCTAGCAGAGGTCAAAGCTAAACAGAGGAAGAAGAAAACTTATGTGCCTCTTGATGTAAAGCCAAAAGATATGCCTGATGCCCCTAATGGAACAAAATACTTTTCCATATTTTTTCTCAAACCATTGAATTCTGGTGACGCCGCTTCTCTAGAAGTTCTCTATATATTAACTCATTCTTTGGAACCTTTTCCAGCTGAGATAAGCCAATCAGAATCGCAATTGGTATATTATCATGATAGTGCTATAATATTGTCACCATACCATATTAAGCAGCAGATAACATTCATCAAGACACCAAGTACAAAAGTGGAATCATTCACGAGAGTAGAACCCACAAAACGTGCTGGCCCAGAACTAACATATGGGCCATATGAAGATCGTCCTTCATATTCATTTTCTCCAATAATTGTTCATTTTGAGAACAACAATCCATTTGCTGTTGTTGAGGAGCTTGTACGTGAAGTGGAAATATCTCACTGGGGAAACCTTCAGATAACAGAGCATTACAAGTTGGTTCATGCTGGGGCTCGACACAAAGGCGTGTTCTCAAGGTGAGACTGCTCCTGTTTTCATGTTGTAGTATGTAGTTTATATCTTTTTCTGGTCTAGCAATGCATATCTCATTTTCCCCAGAGTAGTTTTTCTTTTCCCTGCACTGTTAAATTTTCCTTAAACTGAAATGCACAAGAGAAAATATTACAGCTTAGTTTGTAAATGATTTAATTCAACTAATATTTCTTTTATTCCATTTTGCGTTGGAGCTTAGGGCAGAACTTTTGTTAGAGTGAGTTATTTGTTGCCCTTACTTTTCCGCTTCTCATGTTCTTTGTTTCTGTAACCTGAATCCAGCTATGTAATTTATTAGTGTCTATATATGTCTACATTGAATATTGCTAAACATTTCATTCATTTCTTAACTATCAGCATATTAATAAATCAATTCTCCATTACTACTAATATTTTTTCAATTCAACTACTCTTACTCTAACCATGAAAGCAATTTATGTCATGTTTCAGATTGACCGTGTCAAATTTGTGAAATTATACGAGCAAAATGATTGATATTTTCACTTTTTTGGCCATGAACAACCTTTTATTTTCACTCTAACCATGAAGGCATACATATCTTTGTTTGCATATGCACTTTTATATTTTATTTCGAATTTGTAATTAATGTTAGCATACACATTGATAGGTTGAATAAACTTAGATATATAGATAAAGTTTGTCCATTTGTGTTTCTATTGTTTTTATCAGTTCATTAAATGTTCAACCTCTGTTGGCAGGGTTGAGTATCAATCTAGGCCATCCTTTAGTGGCACATCTTCATTCAAACACCTACTAGCAAGATTGCCACCTAGGGTGCATTCTGTCTATTATCGAGATGAAATAGGGAACATTTCATCATCTCATTTACGTACAGATTATCAGAAGGTATTGAGATTTTTCTTATCCCTTCTCTCCTCCTTTTTTGCTTCCACATGTGCATTTTGAAACAAAGTTTTTCTTGCATTTTTTTTAATTGTCTTTTATATCTTAACAAATATATCACGTTTTTAAAGAGCACTATGAATTAGTGCAAATAGGGAAGATATGATTTTCACTGTTTATTAGATGAAGTTTTGATCTTCAAATGTGTTTACTCACATTGTTCTAAACAGTCAGAACTTGAAATAGAACCACGGTATCCATTATTTGGAGGTTGGAAGGCTACTTTTGTCATTGGGTATGGACTACCATTGCAAGATTTCCTTTTTGAGTCTCCTGATGGCAAGCGTTACCTCAACTTCAGCTTTGGATGTCCTCTTGCTGAGACTGTGGTGGAC
>CATIWF010077609.1:0-10308 GCA_949630135.1 Balakata baccata | reverse complement strand
GAATCTTATTTGGCACATTTTATTGATACTAGAAAGAAAGGTTCATATCTTAAGGATATTCTAGTAGTTAATGAATGTTTAGATGTATTTCTAGAAGAATTACCAGGTTTACCACCTGAGAGAGAGATTGACTTTTCCATTGAGCTTACTTCTGATACGATGCATATATCTATAATACTATATAGGATGACACCATCGAAATGAAGGAGCTTAAGGTTCAATTATAAGAGCTTCTTGATAAGGGTTTTGTTAGACCGAGTGTATCTCTATGGAATAGGTGCTCCATTTTATTTATGAGAAAGAAAGATGGATCTTTGATAATGTGCATCGATTGTAGACAGTTGAATAAGGTGACTATTAAGAATAAATATCCATTGCCATAGATCGATGATCTTTTTTACCAGTTTAAAGGTGCAGGAGTGCTTTATAAGATAGATCTAAGATCATGGTATCACTAGTTGAGGGTGAGGATGGAGGATATAGCCAAGATAACGTTCAAGACTAGATATGGTCATTATGAATTTTTGGTTATGCCATTTGGGCTAACTAATACTCCAGAGGCATTTATGGATCTTATGAACATGATTTTTATACCATATTTAGACCAGTTTGTGGTTGTCTTTATTGATGATATTTTGGTTTATCTAAGGGATCTAGAAAAGCATGAGAAGCACCTAAGAATAGTGTTGCAGACACTAAAGGAACATAAGATTTATGTCAAGCTCTCGAAATGTGAGTTTTGGTTGAATTGAGTGACATTTATGGGACACATTATATCAGCAGAATGTATTAGGTTGATCCTAATAAGATTGAGGTGATTGTGAATTGGAAGCCTCTATAAAGTGTGACCGAGATTAGGAGTTTTCTTAGTTTAGCTAGTTATTATAGAAGGTTGTTAAAGGTTTTGCGATGATTGCAACTCCTTTAATAATGCTTTTGAAAAAAGATATTAAGTTTGAATGGACAAACAAGTGCCAAGCCAGTTTTGATCGGCTTAAGAGTATGCTTACTAAGGCTCTTGTTTTGACACAGTTGATCCCTAATAGGGAATATGTTACTTATAGTGATGCATCTCATAATGGATTAGGTTATGTGTTTATGCAAGAAGGAATGATAGTTGCTTATGCTTTGAGACAGTTGAAGCCATATGAGAAGAATAATCCCACCTATGATTTAAAATTAATAGCCATACTTTTTACATTAAAGATTTGGCGCCATTATTTATATAGGGAGAAGTGTTTTATTTATATGGATCACAAGAGTTTGAAATATTTCCTACACAGAAGGAGTTGAATTTAAGACAAATAAGGTGGCTTAAATTGATTAAGGATTATAATTATGTTATAGATTATCATTAGGGTAAAGCCAATATGGTAGTAGATGCTTTGAGTAGAAAGACAGTGGTGGAGTTGCACATCCATCCCACCCTTGTCCAAGAGATTAAAGATGCATAGAAACAAGACGAAAAGTTAGTTGAATTAGCTGAGTTGGTGTCTAAGAAGGAGAGACTCGAGTTTACCATGGGTCCAGATAGTGAACTGTATTATTGAGGTAGACTTTGTGTACTTGATGTTGAAAATCTCAAATAAAAGATTCTTAGAGAAGCCCATGAAAGTAAATATGCTATGCATCCTGGAAGTAATAAAGTATATCAAGAAATTAGGAACAGATATTAGTGGCTAAGTATGAAAAACAATATCATAAAGTATACCATAAAATGCTTGATTTGTCAACAAGTTAAAGTCGAGCATAAAGTACCTTCAGGTTGCTATATTCGATCTCTATTTCGAAATGGAAATGAAAGCAAATTACTATAGATTTTGTAACCGGATTGCCATTAACATCGAGGAGACATGATATAGTATGGGTAATTGTGGATAGGTTCACAAAGTCAGCACATTTCTTACATGTTAGGAAGGATTATTTGATGAACTGATTAAGAGAGATTTATGTTAATGAGACAATGAGATGCTATGGAAGAGTCTTCAGCATGCTTTAGGCACTAAGCTTCATTATAGCACAGCTTTTCATCCTCAGACAGATGGTCAGTCTGAAAGAGTTATCCAGATTCTAAAAGATATGATGAAGAGTTATGCTATTGAATTTGAAGGTAACTGGGACAAAAATCTTTCTTTGATGGAATTTGCTTATAATAACAATTATCAATCTTGTATTTAGATGGCTTCATATGAGGCATTATATGGTGGGAAATGCGGACACCATTATGTTGGACAACTTAGTGAAAGGAAGATAATAGGCCTAGACCTAGTGTGAAAAATAGAAAAGAAAGTAAAGATTATTTGAGAAAAGCTTAAAGCAGCTGTTGATAGACATAAATCATATGTTGATCCTAAAAAATGAGACATTGAATATAAAGTGGGAGATAAAGTTTTTCTAAAAGTATCGCCTTGGAAGAGTGTTTTAAGATTTGGCAAGAAAGGCAAGTTGAGCCTAAGGTTTATAGGACCATATGCGATTTTGGAAAGAGTCGAACCGGTTGCTTATAGACTCGCTCTACCTCTAGAGTTGAGTCAGACACATAATGTGTTTCATATCTCTATGTTAAGATGATATCGGTCAGATCCTTTTTATATTATATTGGTTGAAGATATACAAGTGAGTCAGGATTTGATATATGAAGAGGAACCGATCTATATTTTAGATAGGGAAACTAAAGAGCTTCAGAATAAGCAAGTTCCGTTAGTGAAAGTATTATGAAGGAATCATGCAATCGAGAAAGCTACGTGGGATAGCGAAGAAGTGATAAGAGCTCAATATCCCCAGTTGTTCCATGATGATATATCACGTATGTCTCAGAACAAAATATTTTCAAGGGAGAGAGAATTGTAACACCCATTAACTAGGGCTCAGACGTATTGCATGAGTATATGACATAAGGTGAGTCTATGAGTGGCATATTAGAGGTATATGGGGGTATATATGATGTATATAAGGGGTATATTGGCTAATTTTGGCTTTGGTTTGAAGTGAGGAATGAAAGAAATGAAGAAAAGAGGAAAATGCATGATTCATGCCCGTGACAAAAGTGTTCACGGCTATGAATATCGAGTCCAAAGATAAGATTTGACTTTTCTAAGGCGGTTGCTATAATAGACATTTATGGTTATGAAGGTTTTTGTTCACGCCCATGAATGTTCTAGTATATATGTTTTTTGCACCGTTTTATTATCCATTTTCACCACCTTATCAACTCTCAAACCCCAAGAATTGTCCATACACGCCTAAGGATCATATGTGAGTGTTTCTCTATGAGTTTTTGAGAGATCAAACACTAAAATCAAGAGAGATTAAAGTGATATTTGAAGGATTTACCAACATAAAAGAAGAGTTGGATGAGAGAGAAAGTGTAAGCAAGAGGGTGTTTGGTTTCCTTATATGATCTAAGGTGTTTTATGCTTTCAAGAGGTAAGAAAACATGATTACTCCAACTCTTTGCTATGATTATTAAGTTATATTAAGAGATTGTGTTGTTTGGGTGAAGGACTATGAAAGATGGGTTATAGAAAAGAAAGGTATTGGGGTTTTGTGTGTATAACTGTTATTTGAAGTTGTATGAACTAAGTAACCATGAGATTAAATTAGAATCATGCATAATAACCTTAGTTTGGGAAGCATGGGTTAGATTTATGTTTTGTTAAGTCTCCATAGACACAACTATTCTCAAAAACAACTTTAAAACAAAGTCCTAATAGAACAAGTACAAAAACAAGATTTCGCCGAACTTCAGAAGCGTAAAGCACGTCATGCAGATAAAGGTGCGGCCTCCTCACAATACCAGCTTGTAGGTGGCAATTCCAAGCATGTCCGTATAAGCTTTATTCCCTATATAGATACTTTAACTCCCTTTTGGAATGTGATAAAACTATACAAAGGTATAGCAATCCCTCGCTATGTGGTCGGTTGCTACTGAGTCTATAGTCTAATAAGGAATAGTTTTGGCTAGCATTAAATAACTACTAACATACAAATCAGAGGGATGAATCTAGTCTTACAATACCTTTTGCTTAATGCAATCACGAGTAAAGTGACTTGGCTTCCTATAATTGAAGCAATTCATGTTCTTGCCTTTCTCACCGCCGCGACATCCATGCTTGAGTTTCTTTCCATTATTATTAGCTTTGTTGCCTCTCTTACTTCCTTTGCCATGCTTGCTACTCTTAGCCTTCCATTTCTTACGTCTAGAGCTCGAAACTCCTTTGTCTTTGGACTTAGTCAAATAAGCCTCACCTGCAGGCTTATTAGTGAGAAGGTGATCCTCCTCTAGCTTAACATGATGAGCAACATCATCAAAAGTCTTCATGTTATCATTATAAGTAAGGTTAACATGCATGTGCTCCTAAGCTTTTGGAAGAGAGCGAATCACAACATGGACTTATTGCTCATCAATCAACTCATGGTCAACGACCCTCAATTCACTTATCATGTTAGACACGAAAGTAAGGTGCTACCTCATTATATGAGCAAGATTTTTCTTATAAGTGTCAAACTTGAGAGTCAATTGATGCAACCTAGTAGTCGTAGTTCTACCAAATTGGACCTTGACAGAGTTCCAAACTACCAAGGCTGAGCGTTATTTCTCAAAACGTAGCATCAAATAATTCCTTATACTGCTCAACATCAATTGTAATACCTGCTAAGGCCTAGTCATTATGCATGAATACATGATACATATGAGGGGTATTTCGGTAATTAAAAGTAGGGATATAAAATATAAGTACATATGAGTTAGATTTAATGTTATGACGAAGATATAATTGAGGTATATTGGTCGGTTTTGGCTTTGGTTTCAAGAAAGGAACGTAATAAATCAATAATTGTGAAAAAATAAGGTGTCACAATCGCGACAAGGAGGTGCCACGGCCATGATAGTCGAATTTCTTGCTACAATAACTCTGCCTAGCCATGAAAGGGAACCTTCATGACCATGAAAATTGACTATATAAAGCTTTTTATATGAGTTTATCACCATTTTTCATCATATTTTCCATCCTCAGACCCTAAACCCCTTTCACACACACCTAAGAACACTAAGCGAGTGATTCTACATTAAATCAATAAAGAAAACAATATTAAAGCAAGATTTGAAGAAATCATCATCTTTAGTGAGATTTTGGAAGAGAGAGAAAGTTAGTGCAAGAGAGCCCACGAGTTCCTTGCATGATCAAGGGTTGTTTCTGCATTCAAGAGGTAAGGAAATCCAAGAAAATCATCTATTTGTTGTGATTATGAAATTATATGGAAAAATTGTGTTGGTTGGTATGGAAACCCTTGAAGGAAGATAAAGGGTGTTTGGATTTTGTATGTGTTTGTGATCTTTGAAGTTATTGGAAGTGATGTACCATAAATCATGTATTATAACGCTAGTTTAGGGTATGGGTTATTTTTATTGTTTTTGTCATACTACCATAGACTTAGTATTTGATATGTGGTATTATTTTTTATAGGAAGACAAAAGGGAGGAGATCGACAAGGAGAGTAGATAGCTCCTTAGTTGAGTTTTTTTCAAGCTTCTAAAAGAGGTTTGTATATATACATATTGTTATTTACCCCTTAAATGTGATAAATGCATGTAAATATTGAATTATGCACAATGATGTTGTTGAGCATGTCTAATTGTTAGGTAATATAATATTATGTAATATGAGATATGAATTGGCATGATTAAATGTTAGAAACGCTAATTAGAGTGTTTTGAATATGTATAAATATGGTTATGAGTATAAAAATGGCATGTGTTAAAGTGGGCATAAAGTATGTGAAATGCGTGAGTTATGAGCTCGGTTGTGACCCCATTTTAGGGGATAATTTGAGTTGTGTAACATGTTTATTTTGATGTCTAATGATCATGAATGAAGCCTACATATGTTTAAGAAGTGATTAGAAGTGGAATTTTGACAAAATTTGACTATAGGCATAAGTTAGGACTTTTTTACAACCAGCGTCACAACTATGTTGATTTTGTCATGACCATGAACATAGAGGCAGTAGCCTTCACAACCAAGTGTCACAGCCAGCCCAATTTGTAGCAATAGTGACTTATGTTTAAATGATATTTTGGTAGGTCCGAACATGCCAATTATGCACAAATGTCATAATATGATATAAAAACATATGAAAACATATTAATAAGTATAAATGTGATATATAAATATGCATGAATTATAAATAATATGATGAAAACAAGAAGAATGAGATTGAGAAAAAGGGGTTACTTTGTATAAATGTCCATTTCTTCACCTGAGGACTACTTTAGAATAGACGGTGCACCATAAAAGAGATAAATGATACATATCGCTACGAGGTATGAGAAGGGAACATGGTTACTAGCCCCGGACTGGGTGCTCCTATTCCCGACACTCATATCTATTATTATACTCATTCTTTTGAATTTAGGAGCTCGAACGAGCATACAGGACACAGTGGGTATGTAGGATGTCTGACCCTGGACTAGGAGCACCTACTTTATTACCCTATACAGAGCATGAGTAGGATAACTAGCCCTAGACTGGGTGCGCCTACTTCACACCCCATATCTGGCCAATCTAGAAAATGAGGTTTGAGCTATATTTATCAAAATTGCTTTATTAAAAAGAAAATGAACATGACATGTATGATTGATGGTAAAAGGTTAATGTCACAAATAATGATAAAGAAGTTAAGGCATATAATATGAAACGAACATAGACACTTCTTACATGTGATATGAAATTTCTATAGCTTTCATAAACATGATATAATGTTCATAATGCCATGTTAAATGATGCCATGACCCCATATATGTTATGCCTTGTTTATATGTTTTCATGGAAAAATCGCAATGCCTATATGTACCACTAAGCTAGAGATAGCTTAGCATGAGTATTTCTCACTCAGGTCAAGGAGCTTGTAGATAGCAAAGTTGAAAGAAGAAAAGTCAACTAGAGGCCATATCGAGTGTGGACTTTTGAGATCCGGTTTATGGATCTAAATTATCATGTTTTGTATTTTGTACATCCATGCATGTGGGTACTGTAGAAACGGCTTGTATATATATATATATATATATATATATATATATATATATATACCTCAGCTGGTGAAAAATAATCAATAATAGGACAAGATAATCATAAACAATGGCATTCTATCTATATAATGAGATTGTTCTTGTTATAAGATGATCTAATAGGTATAGTCCTATTATATAGGTAGGGCATCACATTACATAAGCAACTTTGTCTTTACACTTATAGGCTTGATATGCTTCCATATCCCACCTATGCTGAGCAGAGCTACCAAGCTCGGGCTCAGCCATGGGTTGTGTGATTGTTTCTAGCATATCTTACTCCTCTAAGAGATACTAATTTTTTCGATGCTAAACATCATAATTCTTGTCATTCAATTTATCTTCTTGATTCAAATCAGCAATAATGCTCTTTGTAACAATCATTTCAACTAATTAGAAATAATAATCTCAATTAGCACAATTCACAATTCAAATTATCTTATGTTGTAAAGTTTTAGATTAATCAATAATAACTTAACTCATGTAGCAAAAACAATAGTGTTGTTAAAAAAATCCAATCAATTTTCACTAACATAATCCAGTTATTATTGTTTAATTTAAACATGCGCCACAATTATTTTTATTAGGTGAGATTTAATAACCTACCAACCTAATAGTCCCATAATAATATATCATATATTGCTCATTCAATATAATAATAAGATATATTATTTTCATATATCAATAATGTAATGAAATAATGAGACATTTGCGTAAAGAAAAAGTATTCAATACTTAAACATCTCAAAATAAACATAATATGTCTGATAAATATCCATCACATGTTTTAAAAGAATAAATAAAACTAAACAACATCAACATTAACATAAAGAAAGAAAGTCGTAATGCTATATTGGATAATGTTCTTCGGAATCTATAGATTTGTTGTCATGTGTTTGATAGTATTCTATGGGATCTATTAGATCTTTCTCAATGAGCTCCCTACGTGCCAATTCCTTAGATATTTTACTCATCTATAGGAAGCCACTCACATGCTTGTTAACAGCCATAACTATATTTTTCTTACTCAGCTATGAATATCCACTCGTTTTCTAGCAAGATCGCCTAATGCAATGTTATTATAATCCAAGTCACTTATCCTCTCTCTAAGCGCCTTTCTTTCTTCTTTCCATGAATCATCCAAGGAATCAAGAGTAACCCACATTTATTGTTCATGGGCTAGCTCATATTCATTTCGAAAGAACACATAAAAAGTCCACAATTTTTTATACATCACATGAATATGAGCATCTAACGAATGCATTTGATCTTTTCTATATGCAATTAGTCACTCTAAAGCGCCAAGCATATGATCCCTCATTACATGTAAAGAAAAATATTTCAGAATAACATCAGACATACATGAAAAAATGTTAAAACATACTAAAAGCAAGTTCAAAATGAAATGCTACCACTAATCATATTAAAACATACACTTTTGTGCACTCTTTAATCTGAAACAAAATCAAAATGTGCTCTAAAAATTCTGGAAAAATATCCATTAAATAGAAAATTAAATTTTAAGCATTTAAAAAAAAATAGGACAGAAACTGACCTCTCACGTGCCGCCACTCACCACCATGCACCGGATATGGGCCATCTATCATGCCACGTTAGCAGCCATGTCAATGCCACGTGGACCAACTAGAGATCGCCACATGTCAAACTGTGCTACGTGGCAATGACATGTGTCTAAGCCATGTCAAATGGGCAATAACGTGGACTAGTAAGATGGTGCCACATGTGAGAAGCTGCCATGTCATTGCGCCATGTCATCATGACAGGCTAGTAGCTGACTCGTCATGTCTGAAATATGTTGGACCAATTGTTGAACAACACGTATATGGTAATTGCCAAGTAACCATTTCACACAACTACTATGGCGTGTGACATGCACACACCACCTTACTTTCTCATTTCAATCCCGTTTTGAAACTTTTCCTTTGTTTTTAGGCATTTTCTACCGGTTCATACCATAAAAATTACAATTAGACTCCTCTACGATGGCGTTTGAACATTAAACACATTAATTGAGAGTGGACGAGGCACAAAATCAATTTCTAGAATAATTAGAATTTTAATTTCGATCAGAAACTTTGAAAAATCATAGAAATTCAACCAAGCATCCAAAAAATCAATAAAAATACTCGTTGGAAAACTTGTAATGAGAGCTTTCCAATCATACCAATTTTGTGCCTTGAAACAGAGAATAAGTCTCATGAAAAATCAAACAAAATTTGAATTTTTACCAAATTTCATGTAAAATTGTTCAATTAAGCATTGCTAATCCTCAATCTAGCACAAAAACACAAAATAAGGCTCTTATACCAATGTTATCAAATAATAGCATAGGAAACTTACTTGTTGAATCTTGAATTTTATGTCTTTAATGCTTCAAGTAGACCAGTTACTAGAATCCAAACTGAATTTCATGACATGAACCCCCTCGATCTCTTGATGACTTGAGAATAATAGAAATTTTGTAGAAATCCTTCAAAACTTTGGAGAGCAGTTAATATTTAACGTTAGATTAATTTTCTGATTAGTGGGGAATTAACTTTTTCCTTTTATATTAAATAATATTTAGGCCTTGGGCTGGGTCAAGCCCATATGAACAGCGCATATCCATAGCCCAACAATATATATATGAATGATACATCTAAATAACTAATTAATGTTACAGTTCAATTTGATCAATTGAAAAAACAACAACAAGAAGGACAAGTTACAATAAATGGTGATCAATGTGAAGTGCTTGGTCCATAAAAAAATGGTTACCTGAGAATTTATGGACCTGGAAAAGTTAAAACAGAATATTTTGGAGTTAGACAAACAAAGTTTGAGCTTATGAAACAAATGGAGGCAGCTAGAAGAGAAACAAGTGCACAAGTGGAATTGCAAGAAAAGAAACAAATGAACAAGTTGAAGAAATTAAAAATCAAATGGAAAAGCAAATGGATGAAAAATTGCAAAAATGAATAGACAATGGGAAGAAAAATTTAAGATGATGTTTGCTAGCTAAGCTCAACATAGCTCAACAAATAACCAAGTCTCTAGCACTTGAATAGTAAGTTATAACATAATGTTCTCATTTATTACTCTCTTTTATTATTATAGTAAAATAGACATAAAATATATTTTCTTATGAAAGTCATTTTTTTTTTCACAGGCTATGAAGATTTACATGGATAAATCGACAACCATAGCACAAAATGTGTTTTTAGTTTCTAGAAGGTTTATAT
>CATIWF010077570.1:0-20797 GCA_949630135.1 Balakata baccata | reverse complement strand
TTGATTCTTGTTCGCAAACCTATCCGTGGTCAAAGAAATATGATCACTGCTCAAGGGAGAAGAGACCCAAATCAGAATACAGGTTTCTCCTTGCAAAACTGCACGATTTTGGCAGCAGAAGAGCTCAATGCAACAAAAGGGCGACAAATTTCGACATTCTTGGGCAGGCCATGGGGAAACTACTCAAGGACTGTGGTGATGAAGAGTTATTTAGGGGATCTGATACATCCACAAGGATGGTACAAGTGGGACAACTTCAGCACTTTAGATACTGTGGAATATGTTGAGCATTTGAACTATGGACCAGGATCATATACAAGACATAGAGTTCACTGGGGAGGATACAATAATAACTGCAGTGAAGACTTTGTCAAGCAGTTTACAGTTGGGGAATTCTTAAGCGAAGTGAATGATTGGTTAGAGTCCACAGGATTTCCTCTATTTACTGGTTCGTTATGAATCTTCTGGGTTGCTGTGATTACATGCTAATGGAGAATTTTACTGATGTAAAACTGTAAATTCAATTGTATGAATTAGGAATTAAATTCAATTGAGTTTGGTTATTTAATTGGAAATTTTACAAAATGGGAAAAAAACATGTCAATAACATAATTGTCAGGGATTAAAGTTTTTTTCGATTTTACTAAAAATGCCTAAAAATAATTACAATAATACTGAAATCTGAAAATTATCCCAAATAGTAAGTAGATATGTTTCTGGAATATTTTTGGCATATTTGGACATATTTTGGTTTACTTTTCACCAAAAAAGAATAGGAGAAAAATTGAATTGAATCTAGATTTAAAGTATCATAAATTTTCATACTAATAATATTCAATTCATGATTAAATATTATATATACCTTTCGGAATATTTTGGATATATTATGAGAATACTTTGAAAAATTTCTTAAATATACTTCGGAAATATCTTGGATATATTTTAGAAATTCTTTGAGAATTCCCTGGAAGGATATACTTTGGAAGTATCTTGAATATACTTTAAAAATTCTACAGGAATATCTTGGAAATTTCTTAAATATATTTTAAAAATACCTTAAGTATATTTTAGTGATTTTTATAAATAAAAAAAATAACAAAAAAAAAGAAGAAGAGATTAAATAAATAATGTCATAAGTTTCCAATAAACCAAACTAGACCATTTTTCCAAACTAAATCAAACCTAGAAATTAATCAATAGACTATTTAATATGTCTAAAAAAATAAATAAATGAATAAAAGAAAGAAAGAAAGAAAGAAAATTGGTTCATCATTTCGAAGTGGAGATGTTGAAGCGGCATAGAGGGTGGAGAAGGAAACAGAGTCAGTGGCCGAAACCCATTTTTCAACAAGCCTTGGTGGCTGAAACATTCTTTGTCCTTGTTATTTTTTTATTCCGAAACTTGGTGGCCGAAATTTTGTGGCAAAGAAAAAAGCTGCTTTAAAATTTTTCATGAACGTCAGTGATAGATACGGTGAGAACAGTGATCTACAGTGGGGTGAGGGTGAAAGAAACATAGTCGCTTGTGGCCATGTCTCCGAAAACAAAAACTCAAAAAATCAGCAAAGAATAAATTATTTTCGGTTAGAATGAGAAGATGAAAAAATGGAGGTAATGTGTGAAAATTCTTCTATTTAATTTTTAATTTTTCTTTTTGGAATTTTATAAAAATACCAAAAAAAACATGTATCTCTTTACATTTTTATAGGCACTGAATATTTTTTTTAATTTTACTAAAAATAACTTTATAATATTACAATAGTACATAAATTTCAAAATCACCTTAAACTATATCCAAGCGATATATTTTTGACTATTTTGAGCATATCTTGATTCAATTTTTATTAATAAAGAACAAAAAAAACCAAAATAAGAAAAATTAATTATTAAAGAAGAAGATAAAGAATAAAATTCAATAAAAATTCAAAACATTACAAATTTTCAAACAAACAATTTAGTATACTTTGGAGATATTTTGGATATATCTTATGAATTCTCAATGAATTCCTTGGGAGGAATGTCATGGAAATACCTTAAGTATACTTTGTGGATATCTTGGATATATATGTGGGAATTTCGTGGGAATACCTGATATTTTGTGTATATCTTATGAATTCCTTGGGAGGAATGTCATGGAAATACTTTAAGTATACTTTGTAGATATCTTGGATATATATGTGGGAATTTCTTGGGAATATCTTTAGTATATTTTAAAGATATTTTGGGTATACCTTTGGAAATTTTATAGAAATACTTTGAGAATATTTCAGATATATCTTAAAATACCTTCGTGATTTTTACCCAAGAAAAAAAGAAGAAGAATATATATAATTCAAAGCACTAATTTCCATATTGTAAAAGCACTAATTTCCGTATATCTAATTCAAAGCAGTAAGACACATAACTTCGCATCACTAATCAACAAACTTCAACACTGAAAGAACTCGTGTGAAAAAAAAAAGTTTTGTGATAAATGTGAAGAGATAGGTGGACAGAGGGATGAGTGATGAGGACCTCTTTTTCGATGAGCTTAGGGAAGGAGCGCTTAGTCTGAACAGCAGAAATGTCACTGCGATTGTCGTGCCAAATCAAAACACGACCTTTGATATCAAGAAAAAAAGCTGAGGCTGCATCTGGTACATGATCAATTGGATCAGTGATTTCAATGGCACCGAAAATAGAATGACAAAGACAAGAAAAAGGATAAAAACGGTAGAAAAAAAAAATTCGATACTGATGAAAATACACAAAAACAGAGGTAAATATGAAAAAAAAAACATATAAATCTCCGTAAGTTATGAAATTTCATCTTTTTTTTGTGCGGAAAGTACACCATATACTCCATATTTTAGATTTTTATACTTTTTTTTAAAATATATGATAATTTTACTCTTTTTTACTTAGACGGTAATTTTATTGTATATCTAATTAGATTCTCTTCCACCACTACTTTTTATGAGTTGGAAATTGAATTGAAATTAAAAAAAGGACCTTAAATTAATATTTTTATTTTTTAAATTAATTAAGTTAAATTCTCCTATATATGTTACATATAAAATCCACATATATTTCTACACATTTGTTGCATATATTTCACATATACATTTTATTTCACTTTTTTTTTAATTTTTGAAAACTAATTGTTAAGTTTAAATTAAGATTTTCACATGTATATTACATATAAAATTCGTATACTTATTACATATAAAAATAGTTTGTATATGTGAAATATATGCAGTTATACTTATTAAATATAAAATTCACATATATATTACATATAAAATTCATATACTTGTTACATATAAAATCTATATATACACATCTCTACATAATGGTTGCATATATTTCACATATGCAAACTATTTTTTTTTTTTACTGAAAAAAAATTGTTAAGTTGAAATTTTCAGATAGATATTACATATAAAATCCATATACTAAAAAAAAAAAAAGAATAATTAAGAATTCTAATATTAAATATTGCAATCAATATGAAAATTTATTTTTTTCAAAATGAATTCCTTATTATGTGGGATTAATACTAAATATGATAAATATATCTTAGAGAGTAAATTATGTATTTTGATTTATTTAAAATACAGTTTTGATAGTTTTTAAATATTGATGTAAAAAAGACATTGCATATATAAAAAATATTACATCTGTCCATTTCCCCCTTTTTTTACGAAATTTTTAATGGGCCTCCAATGGTTTTGGGCTTTCTCCCTTTTTGGTTAGGGCGTCATTTAAGTGTTAAACTTTCTCTGAATTTCGTATCCATATTCAGAAATGAAACAAAATGCCATGTTATCTTATTTATTTGAACAATTAAAGTATTAATTTTTCATATTTGGTGGGCAAATTAGATACATAAAGAAATTATGAATGGAATCTGAAAATTATGTATGTTATAAGAGAATAAGAACATGCATATTCATATTATAACAGATTGCCAACATATCATATTTCTTGGGTAAATTGTATCCATGCCCTTAAAACTTTGATGTTTGTAAGACTTCAACAAATTTCAATGTATAACGAAGAAGTTAAATGTAACATCAAAATTTCATTAGTAGATTTAATGGAGATAGGCACAAAAATAAATAAAAAATGTAAAAAATTGTACATACACATGATACAACCCTACTTCCCTAATTGCAAAATTGCTCTATTATATACCTTTGAGATTTATACCAACCGAATACGAAGCCTCTGCCTTCTGCTACAACTGTTCACCAAGACTTTTGACTTCTGCCTTTCTTCCGATCCTTGTTATTTGTGTGTAATTTCTTTACATGCCAGCAACTCTCTCTCAATTCCTTTACGAGCTTATGCAATCCTTTTTTGTATCCGACACAATATTATTCTAATAATAGCAAGCTTAAGAGTGCATTCTAACACAAACCTATCAGCCATTCTAATTGCATCATCCTAAAATCACTCTGTTAAGCAAGAATTTCTTGGTTTGTTACCTAATGGTCCTATTTCATTTCTTCCTTTTTTGTAAAGGCTGCCTTGGGTAGATAATTATTGCCAATAACGAACTGAATGCAAGACCAACTACTCCACTGAAGGGTTGGAATGGATGAGTACCAGTTATCCAAATAGAGTAATCCAGTTTATAGGTCAAAAAGCCCCCTGATTGCAAAATAAAACTCGAAGCCATGATCCCTGCACGCAACCCAATTGGTATGGAAAGACTGCCTTCGCTTCTTTGTCGAAACCCCGCGAGTGCCAGAGATAAAAGCCAAAGCCCTGGTACTGCCCATAGAGACCTGAAAAACAATTAAAAAAACAAGCATCGAATTATGACCAACTGTCAGTGACAACCAGAGAGGGGAACACAAATTCACCTGCTGCTGTTACCATAATTTGTAAGGAACCAAATAAGCAAATATGGTATTATTTTAACTAACCAAAATGACGTTAAGGAAAGTGAAGCAATGAAAAAGGAATTAAAGAACACGTCTCCACAATATCCATCAAGCAAAACAAAAGAAAAACGAAACTGCACTATAAAGAGGCTTTGTGATGTTACAACTTGGTAAATGAGCAAATTACCTCTGGACAAGTGAAAATACTAGTCCCGAAATGATAATTCCTTGACGATAACCAAGATCATTGGCAATTTCTTCAGGCAACCATGCCCTAAAAAGCAGTTCTTCAACAAGCACAACACCTATTGCTGTTATGATTCCTCGACCAGCCAGAATAATAACTTGCCAACATGCTTTGATATTTGCCATGCCATCTAACGAAGATATAGGAAGTCTTGATGGCCAAGAGAAACTCACAAGTCCCAACAAAGCATTTACGGATTGTATTGATAAAACAAGCATGACTCCTCCAATCAAGCTGATAAAAAGATTTTGAATCTGCAAGCAGTGGGAGCAACATTATATTTTGTTTTGTTTAATCTAAATGTCACCTAAAAAATATCATCCATTTTTGAGACTCGACCAAAGAGAATAGATTAAGAGATATCCGCAATCAATGTACATCAATGAATCTATGATAATCAAAGTGTCTACACATTCCAAGGCAGAATTTTCCATGCTGACAAGACCAACTTTCAGTCTTAGCTCATCTGGAAGTATAAAACTATGAAACTTAACCTACTACCATACCTTGGGAAATTTTATCAAATCCAATCCATATTCCTCCAATGGATCTTCATACCCACGAATTCTTCTGCCCCATAGCATCACAAGTATCATAACAGCCATATAAAGTCCAACAATGCTAACAAGCTCAGCAAATCTTGAAGGATTATTTGTTGTCCAACTCCGCACAAGTGTTGGAATAAATGGAACAATGATCGGGGACCATAAAACAAGCACCATGCTGAAAAACCCAATAATCCTAATGGAAGAAACAAGGACGGAAAGAGATTCAGTGAATACAATATTTTGGATACTAGATGGTGTAGTAAAGGAAACAGAGACTTATCAAACTTGTAATAACAGATTTGCCTTTTCAAGCATCAGAACAGGAAAAAAGTAGGGAATTTTGAAAATAATCTCAGCTTCTTTCCACGATTTCCTTCTTTAGCTAAAACAATTAAAATCATACTGTCCCTAAACCAGATGATATATATAATGTTTACATGCATGATTATAGACTATGTACGATCTGAACACATTTACAGGATCACAAACTGCAATACATGGAACATAATCAAAGTTGGACATGTTAAAAAGGTCATTAAACTTCCAAGTACACTAATAAAAAGTTAAAGGGATTCTACAAAGCTCATTCAAGTTTCATTATATTTTCTTATTATTATTGTACACAATAGGATGCGACTGTTATATGTAACAAACCAGCAACTTCAGTTCTCAACAATATAGGTACCTTACCATCTAAAAGGAACTCAATTAAGCACTAAACTAAAGAATATTTATTAGGCTGCACGTTCTAACTGGTAGAGATAGTATGCTTCTTCTATTATAGAAGTGGCTTAAATGTCCATACACTTGGGGTATAGATACTAACTGTATAGTAGAGCCCATTGGGACAGGGATCATATAGGCAGTAGGGTTGCAATAACATAACATCCGTATCACATATCTCAACCATATGAACTCAGCTGAAAGGAAAAAAAATCCAAATAACAACCATCTCTTTCATGTGCTTAGCTCAAACAAAATTCCAGAACTTCTCAAGAAGAGTGCATTTTTTTATTCTTTTTTTTCTCACCAGTCTATGTTACTGATTTATCAGTAAATATACCAATTCCAAAACCAAGAAAAAGCAAACAAGAGAACCAAAGTGTAAACGGTAAATTTATATTTGTCAAGTGAAGAAACTAGCAGCATTAGCTTTATTAAACCTTTTATCTTAAGCATTTGAATGCATAAAACAACTCTGCAGAAGTGAATGAAAAGAAAATGGAGCAATTGCTATGGGTGAACACAAAGATGGGTCAGATTCACAGCAAGAATTACAATGCAGCTTACACTGCTATCGAAGCAGGTATAGTATAGCATATTCAAAGAAAATAAGGAACAAATTAACCATAAAAAATGGGGGGATGACCCAAGTACCATTGCTGTCAGAATCATTGTCATATTTTGAGTTGTTCAATTCATGTGTATGGTGCTCTTAATTGATCTTAAAATTTGTACCTTTCTTATGATTTCATTCAATTTACAAAATAAGGTTTGATTCTCAATTAGATTATATACTCAATACAGTGGGATGGCTAGCTAAATGATGGATTAAAGCTTGCCATTTCAATGACTACCAACAAAATTTCTGCCAATTATTTCCTCTTCTACAGATAGATCACGTATTTTGCAGAGCTTTCCAGTAAGCATTACTTCACATTGTCTGATCTCTTACACTTAATTATCAAACTAATCATATTGACAGACACAAAAGGCAGGATGAAAGCAAAACAAAAAAAGAAAAGAAAGAGGGGTGGGGAGTGGGGCGGCGGCAGAGGAGAGAGAGAGAGGAAAGGGTGGGGAGGAAGATTCATGAGGAAACACTCAAGAGATAAGCTCACCTCTGGTACAAGGGGCGCTCGGCCATACGCAGAAATGAGATAAGCCGGTCAGTCAGACTTACAGCACTGCGGATGCCACCCCAAAGTAAAGCAACTTTACCAACCAGCCTCAGCAAGCCACCCTTTTGTCCTAAGTCTGCTAACATTGCAACCAGCCTGTTGATATGGGAAGACAAAAACATCTTTCATGCATACAAAATGTATACCAATCCAGTTCATATACCTTACAAATATATACAGATATATCTTATACCTTTCTTGATCCACTTCACCATCTTCCTTTGTAGGGACCACCGGACCAGCAACTGACATTGCTTTCTCAGCAAGGCTGGCAACCACATTATTTTCGTTTTTGTCAGAAACTGCCTCATCGACCCTGTCGACTGCCTTCTCATGATTATTCTCCTTGAAAGTCTTCGATGAATTTTCTATTATTTCTTTGTCTTGGTTTGGATCCTTCATAGTTATATGCACCGATAAGAACAAGAAGCAGAGACATCCAAAAGAAAACCAAAAATGAAAAAGAAGAAATGAAAAATTAACGAGCCTGGCTAGAAAATTACTTTTAGCGAAGAAGCTATGCATGTGAACAAAGAATAAACATTCAGAAGGATAACTATGTGCTTTTCAGTCCATGTAGGAGATGATTTCAGAATTTTGTTCTCAATCCAGAAGCCAATTTTAACAGTTTGGTTCAAATTGAGCTAAAGACACCTCTATGGTGCAAGGAAGGTTCATGCAACCCATTGGTTGATTGGGGCAGTGAGTAAATATGTGCAACCATAGACAGACACAAGCACGTAAATTTGGAACTAAATTGTTCTAGTTGAAAATGTCGATGCTTTTCAGATAGTCCTGGTCCCATATAATATATCTTTTCAACATTAAGGTTTGATAATTTTTGGTGTATCATTATCACATGTTTTGAATTTTGTATAATTAGAGATGTGCAAGTGAAAATAGTTTGTAGCAACTTACAAACACAGAACGAAATAGATATACATGAATATGCTATTATTGTGCATTGTCATTTATTCATTTATTAGCTTATCATTAATATATTCATGCATATGAGCTGACTGGATGCTCAAACTTCCATGCACATGAAGAAAACCCCTGAGACAAATTTCAGGCAGCAGAGCAACAGAGATGAACAAAGACATACGTCTTAAAAAGGAGATAATGAGGATCAACCTTCTATGAGATTCCATTTTAGAATTACAAAGGTAGCTGAAATGTAACTCATGAAAATTATATAAAGCATCTAAATAGATTTATTAGTACCTGTTGCCGTACCAGCAAAGCAGATGCTCCCAGGGCAGCTGTAACAGCACCAAACATGACTCCATCATTGCTCTTATTTTTCAATTCAGTTTCTTCTACCTCTGTACTCCTCGTACTATTTATACTGGCAGTTTGATTGGTTCTGATAGTAAGCTTGTGGTTACCCTCCTTCACACTGCACTTATCAAGATCTTCTTCAACCTCCTCCATGCTGGACTTATCTACATATTCTTCCCCATATATTTTTGTTTGGTCATGGAATGTCAGGCTATTATCATGCCTGGTACCTACATCAAAATATTTTCTCAAAGCAGCTAAACTAGAGCCTATAACAATGCCAACTGGCAACACTCTTTTCAGATAACTTGTGCTAAGAACAGCAGAAGATATGGCCCTTGCTATGCGCTCTCCTTGAATAGTACCAACTTTTTTAGCAGTATTGTCAGTACTAAAGTTTTCAACTAGCAAGCATAATGTATCATTATCATGTCCAATGGCCCAAGATACAGCATTTGCCACTTGCTCAAGATCACTAGCAAGATGAGATTTAATTTCTATCATGTCATCCTCACGTAGCTTGCGATCAATTTCGAACCTCAAGGTGTCAAATATAATGTTTTTGACAAAATTCATAACCTCTAATTTATTATTATCATTTTCAACATTATCATGAAGATTTTCCACTCTTTTGTGTTCTCCAAAAGATTCCTGCTGTTTTTCAGTATCTAGAATTACATAAGATGGTTCTATAAAACTGTCTGAATCATTCATGTCTACAGATGGTTCTATAAAACTGTCTGAATGATTCATGTCTACAGGGGAAATAATCCGACCCTTTATGTCAACACCATTATGGGCTGCAACATCATGTATAGAGTCTCCGATAATTCCCAGCTGCTCCAGGAGCTTCCACTGACCATCCTCTGGGTAATAATCAAGCAATAGAGCAGTAGTTGTATCTAAATCAAGTGGTTTGCTCTTTGGCATCTTTGAGAGAAGATACCTGTGGAGGTATTCATTCTGCAAGTAGTCTCTATATGGATTTGCAGTTATGTACAATGGAATGCCATTAGCATGTCTATCAGCATAATCAGCCTCATACATTCCACCAATTACTTCATTCTTTTTTATTTCTTCCACATATTTATAGCTACTCGAAGTAGCTCTCTGAGAATCACAAGTGACATTCTCACCATACAAAATGGAATTCTTAGCAGGTTCCTTCTCTACCCATCCAGTGGTTACAACATTCTGCGGGTTGGTGCCATTTATTTCATGCTCATCCACTGGAGGTTCCTGTAAATTTTCAGACTGTATGCCTACATCATTCTTAAAATTCAATTTTAGTAAGCGTTCTCCAGCAGCTGGTTCTTTTTTAGATGCAGTATCCTTTTTCTCATCTTCAATATCATCTTGATCCTGGGTTTTTTTTTCATGGTCATTTCCCTCTTCCAACTGTGTAATCATGTCTTCTATTACACCAAATACGCTATTAACAGCCACTTGGGTAGAATCATCCATTCCTGTCAGGGCATCCAATGCCTGAACAACATTGAATGTAGGGGGGTTAGAATCAGATGTGCTGGGTTTATTTTGATCTGGAACTGACTGTACTATTTTGTTATCCCTTTTTTTATTATAATTGCCATCCGTTTCCATTGGTTGGGAGTCAATAGAGGACTCTGCAACTGAAGGTGCTTCTTCAGTTGTATCGCCCAATACAGTTTTACTTTGATCAGCTGATAAACTTGCATTTTTCTCTTCAGTTTTCTGGTTATTACTCTCCCTTTTCATTTCTAGCTGAGGTGTTCCGCCATCCTGATCCATTTTGAGCTCATCTGCTAATGCTTCCTCAGTGCCACCTGCTTTTTCTGTGCACATGGTAACATTTAACTTAGTACTGGATTCTAATCCCTTTTCATCACTGTCAAAAGATAGAGCAGCTTTTTCTTTGATGAGCTCTTCACTTTCAAGATTATTACCTGAACCATGAGTGCCCTTGCTATCAGAATCAAAAGTATCATCTTGTTGACTGATAGGTGTTTGAGACTGACCTACATCACTAGATTTATACAAATTTTCTGAAGAATGAAGCTCTGCTTCGTGCTCAATAACGGCCTTGGCTAACACAGGCTGATTATTATTGGAGCCATCAGTCAAATGATCAACCTTTTGCATCTCAGCTGAGGAATGGGGATCTTTAGGTGTACCTTCAGCATTTGGTGCTCCTTCCTGGATCTTTGACCTAATACCTGATGGCACAGCAGGAAATTTACTAATGTCAAGAAGTCCATCGAGTTTTACACTTGCATGTTGGGCATGAAGAATTCCAGATACTGCACTTGTGAGCTTTCCACGAACATTTTCTGGTACAGCATCTTGCAAAGCTTTCATAAGTGTCTCTCCTTGACCCACAGCAGTCAACACCTGAACATAAACACTGGGTGACTCTCACATAGGAATTAAATCAAGGAACTTTACGAAGGTAAGCCCAAAAAATATGTTAGGAGCAATTTAACAAGACTAACTGCTCCTGACAACATTTGCCAAAAAGAAAAAAAAAAGGAATATAACAGATTGTAAAGGCGTTACATTCACAATCAAATAGCTAGTACATGTTTTGTGGCAACACTTTTATAAAATACTAATCAACTATAGTCATATATAGCAGAGCTGGGCACCGATAGTCAGCTTCCACAAGCACATTATCATTTCTATACTCATCCAGACATAGAGATGAAAAGGATGATCAGTGAAATCAGTGCTCTAGAAAAACAGCATGGTAGATGGCATAATTATAATATGTCAAATGAATGAAAAAATTGCAATTCTTAATATTACCTTCTTCTTCTTTTCTTCTTCCAGAATACCAGGCATGGTAACATCAAGCATATTCATGACCACTTGCACTGTCTGTAGTACTTGACCAATTTCGGTATCTATAGGACCTGCAACCTCCTCTTTGAGCGATTCCGCATCAACAGTGCTAGACTGCTGTAATGCACCATTCTCCACTTCCTGCAATCCCTCTGCAAGTTCCATTCCTTGTGAATACTGTTTGGTTCTTGATTGGAAAGCAGTGCTGTTATTTTCAAGCACTCCTTTTAGAGGATCTTTGGTATAGCCATTAGCATCAGTCAAAGTAAGATTGAAGAACTTTTCAACTTTGACACGTTTAGCAGTTCTGGCATCCACTAGAGTTAGACCTTTTGAAGGATTGAAGGTAACATCTATATCTTTAAGAAGAGGATGCCGACCCTTCAGAAGCCCAAGTTCCACAGCTGAGAGCCACTGCAAGCACCACATGCAAACTAGTCAGCATATCTCTTGCGAGTTGCAAAGTACAATTCCAATAACTTCTTCAACGAAAGAAGAGGAAAATTTTATTTCAGCAATCCTTGATTATCAATTCAAGACATTACTAGCAAACTAACAATTCAAAAAAAAGATAGAAAGCACATATAGATATGTATTCATTCAGATGTATCACAAATTAAGAACATTATAATTTACAGCTGAAAGCAACTCAAAATGCTTATCACATCTTAAACATTCAGTTAAAGTTCTAAACTCAGTACAAAAATTTTAGTGGTAAAAGAATCCTCAGCATGAATTCTTTATAATATGCACAATCTTATTATAATAAATGTGTATCAGTTCAAATAACTATAGCTGAAAGATACATAATGATCAGTTTCATTCCATAAGGTAATTTATAAAATTCATCACCTCAATTGCAAGATTCTGGTACCATGATACAGCAGCTCTGCCACTAGCAATAATACTAGATGGCACACAGGAGCATAAAAGGAGACTTGTAAATGGATTTTCTGCAATCAAACTACGAGGAGTAGAAAATAACGGCACTGTCCCATCATCATTCTGAAATTTCGAGAGAAAAGAGAAATCAGATGTTTAGACATATAGTAAAAGATCAATCACATGCAGAATTCAAAGCAATAAAATATTAAAGTTCAAAATATGTACCTGAATAAAGAGAACAGGAATCTTCACATTTCCAACCACAACTCGTGTGCTAGAATTTGAATAGAAGTCTTCTATTTCCTCAAAACCATAAGATACCATCGATATTGCTTCTTCAAAATCACGGACAGATTTTGCCATTAAAGCCTTTTCCACATTAAAGCCTTTTGCTCTCCCTTGAAATAGTTCCTACAGAGATCATCAGGTATTAGGTTTACTTACTACCATAAATTAAAGAAATGCGTATTGAACAGCTGCATCAAGTAATGTGCCATATCATGAATCATATATCTCCAAAATTGTCAAGTACGCTATTTTTACAATCAGAGATATAAAGCCTTTGCATTGTAAATCAATAAATATTCAAAGAACTATCAACCTTATTACATCGCAGGATATCTATCAGTCCAACAGTGAGTTTCTGATCCAAAGCAGTGTGAAAAGGAAAGCACCTTGTGGCCTCTTCTAAATCAAATGGATTATTAATGCATGCAGCGGCTGTAAGAGGTGTTCTCTCTCCAACTTCTGCCAGATATTTAGTCAGCATGTTCGCACCATATTCCCAGCCAATGCCCATCAGTGATGTCCATGGCCTTGCCTTATTGATGAACTGTATAGCTGTGCAGATATCATCGCTGTCAGCAGCTGTAAATAACCTACATAGATGAAATAGTTAAGAAGCC
The DNA here is from genome assembly GCA_949630135.1 of Balakata baccata. NCBI lineage: Eukaryota > Viridiplantae > Streptophyta > Magnoliopsida > Malpighiales > Euphorbiaceae > Balakata > Balakata baccata. Next base: position 7,339 of record CATIWF010077570.1, on the reverse strand, counting down.
CTACTACCAACTTCTTCTTGCAATAGAAACTCAAAACAAACTAAGAATAGACAACCTACTCATCCAATAACTTACTGTATATTTTGTTCTTATATGGATGTCCCTCCATATCATCACAATAGTGATTACCTAAACAACGATCCTCCTTACTAGCAGGATCCCTGAGGGAGATATGGATATAAATATGGTCTAACTCTTCAACCAGCCAATTATGGATTGGTGTGTCAATCGAAGATTCATATGGTAGTCAATAATGAGCCCTTCAGAAAATAAATAATGATCAAAGTCATAAAATGTGTACTCCAATGTCCCATCAAGAACAAAAAGCTCATCTTCAGTTTGCTTCTTGGTTTTACAATTCTAGTTCAATGCATTTTTCCACCATAATTTTCTACGTAAAAGCAGCTAGTAGAGTGCTTAACCTAAACATAGCTGAATAGACAAAAAGGTTGATGCGATCAAGTGCCAACCCAAACTAGTTTAGGACTGAAGTAAAACTAAGCTAACCAAAAAATGGTATCAAGCAGAAATCATACAGATGACTAGCACAACAATCTATACATTAAAAAACACAGGTAAAGTTGCATAGCGTAGCCGAACATAGCAAGGAGAAAGTATCACATACCGCGCGGTAGTTAGTGGTGATCCGGCACATCCTCTAGGATTCATAACAACAGGGAAAAATCCACGTTTAAGTGCTCCACACACAAACGACCGAACATTTTCACCCATGCTCCCCTCCGCCGTCCCCGGCACAAGCAACAGAGTAGTATCCAATCCATGCTCCTCCGTCAAGTCCAAACTCGCCGGCCAATCAAGTGAAATAACACCACCATCGTCAGTACTCACACAAACTCTCTGGTATACCAATTTCTCCTCCAATCCACCAAAGCCACTCTCCCTCACCTGAATCCTTCCACTGTCGAGCCGCACAAAATGCCTATCTTCTTCCACCAACCTCTCGTTCAAGTCCTCCAGCAACTCGCTCCCTTCAAAAGATATCGAAGGGCAACGCAGAAACACAAAGCGGTTGAACGGAGTAGGACTAGTGAACAGAATCCATTCACCAATATCTGAAACACTATAGAATTTACGGGACTTAAACTGTGAGAGAAAAAGCGTTAAGCCGGAGGCGAGGCCAAAAGCGGGAGCTAGAAAATCGAGGGAATTTGAGGAAGGGAATTGCGAGAGAAAGCTGTGGAAGGGATCGAGTAGTTGACCGGAAACGGTGAGGTGTCTGGAGGCAATCCGTTTAATACGACGCCGCCTGCAGAGGCCGAATTGACCGATTTGGAAAGGATTTAAGGTGAAAAGGAGATCAGTAGGAGGCGGTTTAATGGGGAGATTGGTGGTGTTCATCTGAGGAATTGATCAGTGTTAGAGAGTGGAATTGGAACTCTCTTATTTATTCAACTTTCTTTCTTTCTTCTGAGTTCTGAGTAAGGAGCAAAGAGAGAAGACGGACTTGGAAACTACAAGAACAGCGAAGTTTCTGAAAGAGAAATTAGAGATGGTGATGGGTGGCCGGTGATTGGATCTTTGCTGTTTACCCGCGAAATATTGATTGGTTTTGGTTCATCGAGAAGATGGAACCAAAAAGTGCAAGTCTCTGAATTTCAACCGTTAAAAATAAGGAATTTTTTAAAAATATAAAAAAGCTTCTAAAATATTAATACAATTACATTCGCTTAAAACTTTGGTTGCAAACAGCATCTAAAAAAAATTTTAGAAGAATATCTAAATTTAAAAAATCATCGAAATAATACAAGAGAGTATACCAAAAAGTCCGCATACAATATAGATCTGGTTATCTTAAAAATGTCCTTCATATATATATTAGAAATATTTTGTGAATATTTTGGATATAATTTAAAAATTTTATAATATATTTCAGAAATTCTATGGAAATAGATTTAAGTTATTTGAATTAGATAGATTTTCACTAACAAGAAAGAAGAACAGATTTTCATCAATTTTATTTTAGTTTATTTAAAATTGGTGTTATTATTGACAGAAAATCAAAGAACTTGTTAGCAACCGACCATCCACCATCGGCAGCGGACAGAGAAGGCTATAGTATATTGCAGAACTTCACTCTTTGACATTAATGCAGAGCATTTCTTGAAAGGACAGTAAACATTCTCTGTATCAGCAATAGAAGCTTCTTTTTTTCCTTTGGCTCATTATCTCAACTAATATTGGATCCAGGAATTTTCCACATTTATCAATACTCACTTCAGAATTACATTGTTCATGAGGACACCTAGCCTTCATCCCATTGAGCAACTTCACTTCAACATGCTCTTTCATACAAGAAAAACAATATTGATGCAGACAACGATCAACTGAACATCCGGCCAACACTTGTATCATCAAAGCAAGTTGAACAAGTCTTTAAACATAGTTTGCCTGTACCAGTTTTTTCATAGCCTTTTTCCATTAATGCCATCGCAGCGGCTGCCACCATCTCAATAGGCGCAGCACCACCGTTAATATGTCCCGCAGTAGTCGCCACCAAGAAAGAATCCGAATTAACTATAGTACTGATTACAGGATCAGCAGCACTTATAAGTGTTAATCCCTTTGATCGACGTAACATGAGAAGAAGAAGGACGAGATTTGGGAGATTTTGAAATCGATATAAAAGAAATTAGTGTTTAGATGAAAAGAGAAAAAAAATTAGTTTTGTAAATAAAATACAAACACCGGGGATAAGGTGAATTCTCTCTTAAAAATATTAGGAATATTGATGGGTTTGATTATGGGCCAAGAGTATGAACCCAAATAAACCATTGGGCCTATTGCAGGAGGACAAAACCTATTAAAAGGCCCATTAACCATTAGCAATTTGCAGCTTGAGGGCCTGGGCCCAGTGTGTTTCTCAGACGATGATGAATTCGTATTCGTTCCCACTAGTTGAGAAATGGGTCGTCGGTGAACAGAGCATGTGAAGTTTGTATAATACTATGAAGAGAAAAATACCCCGGATATTAGCTTTTAAGAGATATTCCAACATTTATCATCCACTTTCTTAAATACCAAAAGCATTCCCTCGTTTTAACATATTTCCATTAATGCGTCAGCGGTTCACAACGACATCAGTTTCTTTGTGAAGAAACCACCCCATTTGCAGTTCCCACTCAGTAAGTTTCTCTCTCTCCTTCTTGGTTCTTTATTTCCGTTTTCAAAATTTTCAACCCCGCTACTGATTTTCCTTTCCTTCTAGTTAGTTATATAGATTTTATCATTTTCAAATTTTTTCAAACCTATATTTCTGTTAAAATAAAATAAGGAAAATAGGAGAATTGTTAATTCAATATTCAAAAATAGTAGAAAATGGAAAACCAATATGAGGCCTGTGTAACACGGAGTTTCCTTAAGACAAATTCGCCTCCTACACAGGTGTTTAGGATAACCGGCGTTTGTCTCCCAAAATACAACAGATTCCAAGTAGTTGTTGAACACACAACACTTATTTATAGCGAACTTTTACTTGTCACAACCTCTATCACTTGAGAAGAAGAATGAGAAGAAAGAAAGAAACACTTCTCAAGAACAATCAAAGAATACTCTTCATCAACACTTTAAAATTCAAGTCTAAACCATCTATTTATACTAGATGGAGGAAACAATGGATTAATTGTGATTAATTTCTTTTAAAGGCTACCAATAATGTCTTTGTAATTCTCAAATAATAATGAAATTAATCTTTGAAACATCAGAAATTGACATTCCAAAAGATATGAAGTTCAAAGGTTCATTCTGGAACAGAATCCACACGGGTGTGTGGATCCACACGCCTGTGTGGATCTGCCTTGCTCTCCCGCAGGCACAATGACACGACCGTGTGGATCCATACGGGCGTGTCAGTGGCCTAGCCGTGTGGATCCACATGGGAGTGTCGAAACCACACGACTGTGTGGTTCCACACGGGCGTGGCAGACTACCAACCGTGTGGATCAACACGGGAGTATTGCCAAATTTTTCAGAAATAAAAAAAAAATAATTTGAAAAAATTGGGCTTGTTCAAGACTACAAGATTTTGGGCCGACATTCGTGTACGCAGGTCTCGCACCCACGCATTGGCCCATCCCGGCCCATGGATTTGCACCCCCCTGTGTCTGAGTGCGCGAGAAAGAGTCTTCCATTCTACTTTTCTTACCCATGTAAGAATGCATCTCTATATATAAACACAAGTCCAATTTCAATTCTTAGTGATGTGGGACAAACTCTCACTCACTTTTCACCTTTAAATCTCCTTATCAAGGAGCTTACTTTAAGCTTCAATTTCTATTCACACATTTTCCATTTTGAGCATATGAATACATTAATTCATAGTCCTCATGTCATGAAACATACATCGGGGTCTTTCTCCCAAAATCGAGTTGTGGGACCCACCCGAATAATCCTCTTAAAATGGCTCATAATCACAATTTTTTCCAACAATCCCCACATGAATAAATTTGGGCGGAAAAGTAAGACGAGCAAAACCTTACTACGTGATAGAGTTTAATGATTGAAACCTGCACAGGATAGGTAAGTGTTACCCTTTCAACCTTCCCTTATAAAAGTATATTTAATTTACCCATTGTCCAGTTGATATGATGTCATTGAACTATTCAGTTTTCTCGAGTAAAAATGATACACTCCACACAAGAATCTTTCTTGACAAAATTCAGTTCTCATTGTTATGTTCATTTTGGCCCTGAATATCTACCTAGTTCTGCAAGAGTTTAAGGAGAATTGAATTTTAATATCTTCTCCTTTGAAGCGGCCCCACTTCACTCCCACATAGGTGATACCTTGCACAAATGTATCATTAAAAGCATAGTTTAACCTTATTTCCAATATTCACTTGGTATATCCCCCACAGTGATCTTTCCACGTCTTTACAATTAGATTGTCCCATTGAACCTAGATCTTGGGATCTCCAATCAATTAGGTTGGGTTTTCCTTTGTATCGACTTAATATACTCTTACGGGTTTAAGTCTCATTCCCCTTAATGATTTATCAACTTGCTCTCGATTTAACCCTTTAGTTAGCGGATCCGCAATGTTATCCTTTGATTTTACATAATCAAAAGCGATAACTCCTGTTGAGAGCAGTTGCCTAATGGTATTATGTCTACGACGAATATGTCTAGACTTACCATAATACATGTCACTCTGTGCCATTCCAATTGCAGATTGACTATCACAATGTATGCATATTGGTGGTACGGGACTTTCCCATTTCGAAATATCTTCTAAGAAATGGCGTAGCCATTCAGCTTCTTCAGCACATTTGTCTATTGCAATAAACTCAGATTGCATCGTCGATCTGGCTATCACAGTTTGTTTATAAGATTTCCAAGCCACAGCTGCACCAGCTAGTGTAAATACATAACCACTTGTGGGTTTTGAATCTTTTATATCAGAAATCCAATTAGCATCAATGTAACCTTCTAGTACAGCTGGATATCTGGTATAAGGCAATCCATAATTACGAGTATACCGTAAGTACCTAAGTACTCATACAATTCATTTCCAGTGATCTAGCCCTGGATTACTCGTATATCGACATAATTTACTCACTGCATATTCTACTTGAGACACACTTTCTCCTATATTCTTTGATAGATGGAGGCTCAAGTCCAATGGGGTTCTAGCAATACTAGTATCATCCTTATTGAATTTACCAAGTATTTTATCAAGATAATGAGTTTGACTCAAGGTCAGCCCATCTGATCTTCTAGTAATTTTAATTTCTAGAATCACATCTGCTAGTCCCATATCTTTCATATCAAACTTTGAGTTTAACATATCCTTGGTAGATTTAACCATCTTGTCATTACTACCAATAATGAGCATGTCATCAATATATAAATATAGTATGACATAACCGTCACTCATATTTTTGACATAAACAAATTTATCACACTCATTGATTTTGAAGCCACTAGATAGCATAATACTATCAAATTTCTCATGTCACTGCTTAGGCGCTTGCTTCAAACCATATAGAAATTTAACCAATCTACATACTTTCTTTTCTTATCCTGGGACAATGAACCCTTCAGGTTGTATCATGTAGATCTCTTCATCTAAATCTCCATTTAGAAAAGCAGTTTTTACATCTATTTGATGTATTTCAAGATTGTGCAATGCAGCAATCGCTATAATCGTTCTTATAGAATTGATCCTGGTTACAGGGGAATAAGTATCAAAATAATCTAGGCCTTCCTTTTGTCTGTAACCTTTAATCACAAGCCTAATTTTATACTTATTAATTGAACCATCTGTCTTTATTTTCCTTTTGAAACCCACTTGGATCCTAATGGTTTACATCCTAGAGGTAAATCCACTAATTCCTAAGTATGATTATGCAAAATGGAATCAACCTCACTCTTAATAGCCTCTTTCCATAAAAGACCTTCTGAAGAGTTTATAGCCTCATTATAAGTTTGAGGTTCTGCCTCTAGTAAGTAGGTCAGAAAATCTAGTCCAAAAGATTTTTCTGTCCTTGCTATTTTACTACGCCTGAGCTCTATCTCAATAGGCTCATCCTCTAAACCAAGCTCTTCATCATGAATTTGATCTTGATTATTTTCAATAAAAGCCTCAAAAGGTCGCTTGGATGAATTCACCTCTTCCAAACTCTTACAAGGAAATATATGTTCAAAGAATGACGCATTCCTTGATTCTATAATCATGTTCTTATGAACATCCGAAATTTCTGATTTATGCATAAGAAACTGATAAGCACTACTGTTATGTACATAACCAATGAAAATGCAATCAACTGATTTTGGCCATATTTTCACTTTCTTTGGTATAGGAACTGCCACTTTAGCAAGACACCTCCACACTCGCAAGTATTTATAGGATTGTTTTCTCCCTTTTCATAATTCATAAGGAGTTTTGTCTTGCTTATTACGAGACACCTTATTTCAAAGGTAATTAGCCAACAATATGGCTTTCCCCTACATGTTTTGTGGTAACCCATAACTTATCAGCATTGCATTCATCATTTCTTTCAAGGTATAATTTTTTCTTTTAGCCACACCATTAGATTGTAGTGAATAAGGTGTCGTGGTTTCATATATAATTCCATGTTGTGCATAGAATTCACCAAATGGTGTCACATATTCACCACCACGGTCACTTCTCAAAACCTTGATTTTTCTATTGAGTTGATTTTCAACCTCAATTTTATTGAGTTTAAATTTCTCTATAGCCTCATCTTTGCTCTTAAGCAAATACACATAACAATATTTTGTGCAATCATCCACAAATGTGATAAAATATTTGTTTCCACCTCTTGTTTGAACAAATTTTAAATCACATACATCACTGTGGA
>CATIWF010077561.1:0-10650 GCA_949630135.1 Balakata baccata | reverse complement strand
AGCTTATGAGATCTACTGCTTGATCCAATCAAGGAGTATAACATGTGCTAGTCTATCTGGATCAACATTATCCCATCTTGTTGATCCTATGACTAGGGATAATTTAGATACTAACATAATTACACGTGATAGGAATCTCATTATCATGATCCCACCATGATTTCCTTCATGCTATGTTTCATATCATGGACTTTCATTAATCAGTTTAAGATCTATATCAATTCATATGCAAATGAATACCAAATTAATAAAAATACCTTTTATTAATCAAATAAACATGTACAATAAGTGCTAAAGTTGATTGCCTTTAGAGCACTTCTCTAACAGTCACCCTCAAACTGATGGACAAACTGAAGTAGTTAATAGGACTTTGGTTACTTTGCTTAGGGCTATCATAGAAAATAACATTAGGACATGGGAGGATTGTTTACCATTTGTGGAGTTTGCTTACAATAGGGCTGTTCATAGCACTACTCATTGTTCTCCATTTGAGATTGTTTATGGATTTAATCCACTTACTCCTATTGATTTATTGCCATTGCCACCTAACAATTTTGTGAATGTTGAAGCTAATTCTAAGGCAGATTTGGTGAAGAAGTTACATAAACAAGTTAAGGAGAGTTGAAAAGCAAAATGCTAAAATAGCTTCACGTGTGAACAAAGGAAGAAAGCCAATGGTTTTTCAGCCTGGAGATTGGGTTTGGGTGCATTTTCGCAAAGAGAGGTTTCCACTTCAGAGGAAATCTAAGCTAAACCCAAGAGGAGATGGTCCATTTTAAATACTAGAATGGATTAATGACAATGCTTACAAAGTGGACCGACCAGGTGAGTATAATGTTAGTGCTTCAATTAATGTGACTGATTTGAGTCCTTTTGATATAGGTTATGCTTTAGATTCGAGGATGAATCCTTTTGAGGAGAGGGGAAATGTTATGGAGCTATACACCAAGTTTTAAGGATTCAATAAGAGGACCAAGAAGGCAAGGATCAAGCTCAAGAGGTCTCTAGTCCTTTTAGCGTGCCTCAAGGTCCTATAACTAGGTCTCGATCTAAGAAGTTTCAACAAGCCTTAATCGTACAAGACTTAGTGAATTTAGCTAGTGAAGGTTTACAGGACATCAAAACTTTGGAACATGTGAAGCCCAATTTCAATACAACTTAATCCAAATCCAAGTTACTAACAAATTTAATTAAGAATGTAATGGGCCACTTTTGTTATGGGCAAGCCAAATATGTATGGGGAAACTACATTAGTTTGCTGGTCTTAGGTTTAAGCATGTTTCTTAGGCTTAAATAAGGGGCTGATGGATTTATGTCTTTTAAAAGAGTCCATTAGTTTCCATTTGGAATATGATTAGATTAGTTTCCATTTGGGATATGATTTGATTAGTTTCCATTTGTGTTTAGGCTTTATTAGTTTCCAAATTCATTAAAACCTTGTAAAGGCTATCTATATGCCTTGGACTAATGATTGGGCAGATTATGAAATTGTTAATCCAAAAAGGTTATTTTGCTTTTATCTTTGTGTTCTTGTGTAGAATGCATGTTTTAAGGAACATTCAAGTAGGTTAATCACCTTCTTGTGGAGTGTTCTAATTCTTGATCATCTTATCTAAGTAATCTGTTTTCAGCCTTCTTAGGGGTTGTTGCTGAATTGAGTTTTGGGGTTTTCATGTTAATGCTTTGGGGGATAATATATATATAAAGGGGTTCTCAAGCTTTTTCATGGAGGTTCCATATCACAAGCTCCCATCCCCTTAGCGTGTTGAACCATCTTCCATTTCTTGGTTTCACATCATTCCCTTGCTCCTCAAAAGGATTCATCCTCAAATCACCACCTACATTATCAAAAGGAGAAAGGTCAACAACATTAAAAGTAGCTGAAACACTATACTCATCAGGCAAGTCAATCTTATGGCTGTTGTCTTTAATTTTCTTAACCACTTGAAATGGACTGTTGTCTCTTGGATCTAACTTGGATTTCCTTTGTTTAGGAAACCTTTATTTTCTCAAATGCACCCAAACCAAATCTCCAGGTTCAAATCTCACAACCCTATGCCCTTGATTGGCTTTTTGTGCATAGTTCTTATTCTTCATTTTAATGTGCTGCTTTGCTTTCTGATGTAAGGACTTAAACAAATCTGCCTTTTTCTGCCCATCTAAGTCTCATTTAAAGGTAAAGGTAACAAATCCAAAGGTGTTATATCATATGCAAATTCAATCAAATGCAAAACGATCTTCCCAAGTTTTTAAATTCTTTCCAATCACAGCACGCAATAAAGACTCTAAATTTCTATTAACGACTTCAATTTGGCCATGGGTTTGAGGATGACAAGAAGTAGAGAATAATAACTTGGATCCCAATTTTCCACAAAGCACAAACCAAAAATGACTTAAAAACTTTAAGGATCTCTATCAGAAACAATTGTCGTATATATAACATGCAAACGCATAACATTCCCAAAGAACAAATCAGTAATATTTTTAGTATCATTGGTTTTGTGACAAGCAATAAAGTGTGCCATTTTACTATACCTATCAACTACAAGAAATATGCTATCTCTACCCTTTTTTGCCCTAGGCAAACCCAATACAAAATCCATAGAATATCAATCCAAGGATGACTAGGGGCAGGTAAAGAAGTATATAACCCATGAGGTTGAGTCTTAGATTTGGCTTGCTTACATGCCACACACCTATAACACACCCTTTCAACATTTCAACATCTTTTCTCATATTAGGCCAATAAAAGTGTTCTTGCAATATCTCAAGTGTTTTAACAATACCAAAATGACCCATTAAACCCCCATTATGAGCTTCACGCACAAGCAATTCACATGCATGGAACAATTAGGCACACAAAACTTATTTTCTCTAAACAAGTATCCATCGTGCCTATAAAACTTTTGAAAGGCAGCTTGCTCACATGCATTATAAACATTAACAAAATTAGAATTGGAAGTATACAACTCCCTTATGTATTCAAAGCCCATCAATCTAGAACTCAAAGAAGTGATAAGAGTGTACCTTCTAGACAATGCATTAGCAACCACATTTTCCTTACCTTGCTTGTACTTGGTCACATATGGAAAGGTTTCAATAAATTCCAGCCACTTGGCATGGCGTTTGTTCAACTTACATTGGCCCTTTAGATGCTTTAATGATTCATGGTCACTATGTATCACAAACTCTTTAGGCCATAGATAATGCTGCCAAGTCTCCAAAGCCCTCACCAATGCATACAACTCCTTGTCATAAGTGGAATAGTTGAGTTGTGCTCCATTCAACTTCTCACTAAATAATGCAATGGGATGCCTACCCTACATCAAAACAGCACCAATACCTATCCCGAAGTCATTACATTCAATCTCAAAAGTAGAATTAAAGTCAGGCAAACTCAAAACAAGTGCAGAACAAAGTTTATCTTTTAAAGTGTTAATGCATGTTCTTGTGCCTCACCCCACTTAAAACCTACATCATTTTATGATTTCATTCAAAGGAGCAGCAATGGTACTAAAGTCTTTCACAAACCTTCTATAAAAACTAGCAAGTCTATGAAAACTTCAAACTTCACTCACATTCCTAGGAGTCGACCAGCTTTGGATAGCATCTTTTTTTTCCTTTTCAACCTCAATTCCATTAGCACTAACCACATATCCTAGGAATATAACTCTATCCATGCAAAATGTGCACTTTTTAAGTTTTAGCATACAACTTTTCTCTCCTAAGTGCTTCCAAAATAGTTTTAAGACGACATACATGTTCATCAAGGGATTTGCTATAAATCAATATATCGTCAAAATAGACAACCAAAAAATTAACAATAAACTCACATAACACATGGTTCATTAACCTCATGAAAGTGCTAGGGGTGTTGGTTAGCCTAAATGGCATTACAAACCACTCATACAAACATATCATCCAATCTCGATAAAGAGTGACGATACTTGATTGTTATGCGGTTAACAGCCCTACAATCAACACACATGTGCCAACTCCCATCCTTTTTAGGCACCAATATTACGGGTACAGCACGTGGGCTAAGGCTTTTTCAAATATGCCCTCTTGCCAACAACTCCTCCACTTGCCTTTGAAGTTCCTTTGTCTCCTCAAGACTACTTCTATAGGCTGGTAGGTTTGGAATTTGAACTCCTAGAATGAAATCAATTTGATGCTCAATTCCTCTTATTGGTGGCAATCCTTGTGGTAACTCATCAGGGAATACATCTTCATACTCTTGCAATAAAGAAACAACACTAGGCAAAGAAGGGTTAAGGTCATATTCATTAAAATATGATTGTAAGGCTGCTTTAAGCTTGTTGATTCTTCAAGCTTGATCCATTCTACTTCTTTGATGTCTCATGTCACCAAGCCTTGAACACATATGATTGTAAGGCTGCCTTAAGCTTGTTTGTTCTTCATCTTGTGATTGGTCTAAGTGGCATAACCAATCTCCCATCCCCTTGGCAGTTGAACCATCTTCCATGCCTTGGTTCGCATCAGAGGTGATCCAAAGTGCAATTGGTTGTGTTCCAAACCAAACAAGGCAAATTTAAAGCTTTGGAAGCTATATTGGGCTGAAAGTGCACAATCAAGGTTATGGGCCAATAATGCTCAAAAGGAAGCCAAAAGTGAAGATCAACATAATCTTTCATGAAGATTCAAGTCAATTGGGCTTAATTACAAGATGTCCAAGTCCATTAAAACAAGTGGGCAGATTTGAAGAATCATGTGTAATGCATGTACAGCTTAAGGGATCAGGTCCTAGGCATGTGCACAACTTATGGACAACCTTGGGAGGCATATTGGGCCTATTATTTGGGTTCTAATATGTTATTTTAAGCCTAAATTCGTGTGGTCCAATTCATATAATCAGATTGTGTTTAGTTTTCCTATTTCTAGTATAATTCTCTAGTAGTTTTCCTTATTTGTCTAGGATTTAGTTTATTCGTTGTTATATCCCTATTTTCAAGGGATTAGATTATATCATCTCAATCTTTAAGAGATTCAGATAATATTGAATGTAAATCCCTATGTTTAAGGGACAAGAAGCTATCTGTTAGTGATTAGAATAGGATTACATTAGTTTTCCTTTTCCAGTGAGGAAACTAACACTTCGGGACTATAAATAGTCATCTAGGTATGTAAACTTATTAGCTTATGAATAAAAACGAATTTTGAGTGTTTTTCATTAAGAGAGGTTGATCTGCTCCTTTTAATTACTTTTGAGAATTGCAACTTATCAAGTAACCTTGCTTGTGGCATTTGTTATTCTTATTTTCTTATAATCTTTGTTTTTGCTACTTTGCTTAGCTTGGATCGGATTCTTTACACTTATAGTCTTGGTTCTTACTACTTGTTTAGCTTCGGGTCAGATTCATCCTTAAGATTTTGATTGTCTTGTCTTGTTGAGGGGTTTCAAGGCACAGTCTTTGGGGTTTCATATCACTATGAGAAGCTTAGCATGTTATTTTCGATGCACCTTCTTGAAGCATTAGAAAGTTGATGTAGCAGTTGTCAACGGAGGAGCCAAAGCCCATGTAAAGAAGACCATGTAGGCCCTGATTTGGGCTGAACATATACATATCATGCATTTATTTTAGCATTCATTAAATGGGATATAATTACTCACGTATATTATTTTAAGATTATGTAATATGTGTAATAGTTGCTTAACTAGGCATAGTTAAGATGCATGAGTTGAGGGCTTGTTATGCCCAAACTAGTATGTGGATTGATGTCAAATATGTAAACTGGAACTAGTATCACCTTGAGGTGATATAGCAATAAATCTGAATCTATGTGTTTAGCCTGATATAAGTGTAAACATGAATATGATGTATTAGATAGCAAAAGTTTTAATTCAGAAATATTCTAGCCACCTAGTTCTGTAGCACTCTTTGTATCTAATGGGATATAATCTTGTTATATGAGAGGGTATTATATTCATATCTTACAATGTCTATGTTATATTATTATGAAACTTTGTAGGAACATAGATAAGGAAATATGGAACATTTTTCATGTTTACCACATTTTCCAATTCTGTCTTGAAGGTCCTTAAATGATAGGGAAAATGTAACTAGTCCAACACAAGTGTGACAACCTGACTAGTGTTCATCATTAAGGTCATAACTTACACATTACATAATATATTAAGGTATTATTTTTACAGGTTATAGCTAAGACAAAAACCTAAAACTTTTAAGTTTACACTTTGGTTAATTCGGTCTACAAAATAGCTAAAAAATGAGGACAAAGTGGTTGAGTTACAAAGGTGCTCAGCAAACAGCTCTAAACAATAAAATAATCTTGATTCATTTTATTATAACTCAACATCCATAATGAATATTATGTAAAATTTGTCAGATAGTTAAAAGACCAATAGAGCTACAACTTTTATGTTTTGAGCTTCATCTAGTTTGACCTCTATGATTGCCAAACTGAGTAAAAACAGTAGGGTACACAGCTGGAACATGAATTAGAACCAATCTGATTCCATTGCATATATTTCTTCCTATACACCAAATTGTGTGAAACCAATTTACAAGAACAAATTCCATGTTTTGAACCTTTGAAGAATCAGTCTATGTAGGCAACGAAATTGGGGTGAAAATTAATAGCCGTTTACAGACCCTAAACTGCTTTAATCAATATTAGCACAAAGAGAAATAACTACTTACCAAGGATCAGCTTTGCTTGTATCATAATTGCTGTTGAAATTGTTTAGAGAAGTGTGAAATTGAAGAAACAATGGCTATTGTGGTAAAGGAGAAAGGAGAACAGGAGCAAGGCAGAATAAGGATAAGTAAGAGGTTCCACTGTTTATAACCTTTATCCTTTCTTCTTTCTCTTTTCTTATTATTATTATTATTATTATTATTATTATTATTATTATTATTATTAGTACTATTATTATTATTATTATTATTATTACTTTTTGACATATTTACATATATCTAATCCTACTAATTGATACCGAAAATACAATTGAATCATGTGGTCTAATCTAATTAAATTAATCAATTTTTTAATAATCAATTTCAATCTTGTTATTTTTTTTTCAATATTTATAACTAATGCCTTGTGATCCTCATTTAGGTTAAAAAATACAAATGTGTGACTTAGTACTATGGCAAATAATACAAACACATAGCAAGTGCATGTCATGAACATGTTTAAGCTAAAATGCATTTGTTCAAGTGAATTAAATGCAATATGTATATATTCAAATGAAATGCATATGAACATGTATACGGGGTAAGGATGTTGCATAACTACTAGAATTAAAATACCTTAAGCATACAAATAAAGCATCAAAATAACTTCACAGATATCCCATATATTTGAATTCAAGGTGCTAGAAAATGAGAAATCCCAATAAATAGCACTATATGTACACTTTCATTTATATGTATAAAGACATTTTTCATTATATTGATATTCATTTAATATGAATTGATAAGATCTTAAATTAATTAATGAAAGTCATTGATACAAAACATAACATGAAGAAAATCATAATAAGATCATGATGTGAGATTCCTATCATGTGCAATTATGTTTGTATCTAAAATATCCCTAGCCATAGGATTAATGGGACATGACACTATTGATCTAGATAGGCTAGCATATGTTATATTCCTTGATTGGATCAGTAGTAGTTCTCATAAGCTGTAAGTATGAGATATTTAAAGTTAACATGTGGATGCTTGCTAGAGTAGTCAAGTATATTGGAGACCTACTAAGATGTAAATTATCATATGTCAATGATAATGTCATCATAGCAATGGTGCAAATACCCTTGGACTTGAGGTGCTCAAGGTTATCTTAGATACTGATCTTGTACTTTGACTCCATACCTTGTTGCCTCAAGAGAGTTCGCTCATAGGGTGATGATTGGGTACAACTTGTGGTATTCGAAGGTAGTTGGTGTTAGAGATGTACCTAAAAGGCAATCGCCTTAGACAATTAGTGTACATATTTAGACATTCTTTCATTATATTAGTATTCATTTACATATGAATTGATATAGATCTTAAACTGATTAATGAAAGTCCATAATATGACCATGAAGGAAATCATGATAATGAAATTTCTATCATATGTAATTGTGTTAGTATTTAAATTATCTATAGTCATAGGATTAATGAGATTGGACATTATAAATCCAAATAGGCTAGAACATCCTTACCCCGTATACATTTTCAAGCAGTAGATCTCATATTTGCAAGCATGAAATGTTTAGTGTGAACATGTGGATGCTTGATAAGAGTAGTCAAGTACATTGGATGACATACTATGAGACAATCATATGGATTATCTTTTCAAATGTTAGTGATAGTCTCATCATAGCAATCCTTAGACATGAGGTACTCAAGGATATCTGGGATACTTATTCTGTGCTTTGACTCCATTCTTTGTTGCCTCACAGAGGTCGCTCATAGGGTGGTGATTGGATACAACTTGAGGTATTCGAAGGTAATTGGGTAGCCAATAAAGGAGTCACCACTCCTAATAGAGGGAGTGTGTACCCACGGCCTCTTGTCGGGATCATTACTTAGAAATCTCTAGCCAAAGTGGAAATGTCATGAAGATAGTCTTCAATGACATGCCTAAGAGAGTAATGAGTCTCAATGACAAGATCTAATATCACTTGGGCTAGGTGTGACGTAGTCAATCTAGTGGAAGCTGACACATAGTCCATGCTCTAAACCGAGCGGGGTATAGGATGGTGAAAGGACAAATTGTTCAGATGTTGTCTATGGAAAGGTTTGTAATCAAACTACTGACTTTTCTGGTCAATTGGGGGTCATGATGTGTTGTTAGATACTGCTCATGACTTTCCCAATGTCAAATGTTGATTTGGGTGGCCAACAAAACTATAAATCTAATGGGTCACACACTTTGAAGGTGTGAAAGAGGAATAAAATGGTCTTGGATTTGATCCAAAAATATGAGAGAATTATTTAGGATTGGACCGTGATGGAATCGTGGAAAATTCCGTAGAAAAAAATCACTCAGGTGGTCATGGACCCACGAGGGTGCTGCCAGCCTTGGCAGGCTAGTGCCAATGCTGGCCTCGCACATCAGTGCGCGAGAATTGGTCAAATTTTGGCAAACTGCCCCTTTAGCCTCTCAAACCCTATTTTGGTATTTTAGTCTATTTAGCCAATCCTATGGTGTTTAGGAAACACCTATAAAAAGGGTTTTCAACCAGAAAAAAGCTTTAGCCTCCATGAAAATTAATTGTTAATTTTTCTATAAGTTTTTCTCTCATGTATAAAATAATTTTTCAAGGTTATTCCCCTATGAGGTTTCCTATTTCTGGCTTCATGTGGATTACCATGGGCTTGGTATAATGTGGTTTGTGATAACCTGACATGAAGAGGAGGTGGAAAAATTCAAGAACATCAAAGGTCTTCAACCTTTAATTTTAGTTAATTAATTTTGATGATGCAAGTTGAATCCTTGGTTCGGATTTTGAATTCTTTTTATTTCCACTGTGTTTTGTGTGTGAGATAAATGCTCAAATCCCAACAGTTGGGTAGCCAATAAAGGATCCATCGCTCTTATTAGAAGGAGAGTATACCCACATCTACTTGTTAGGACCATTACTCGGGAAACTTTGCCCAAAGTAGGATTTTATTGAAGAAAGTCTTCAAAGACATATCTTTAAGAGTAATGATTCTAAGTGATAAGTACTAACATCACTTGGACTAGTTGTGATGTAGTCAATCTAGTGGAAGCTGACACTTACACCATGCTCTAAACCAAGTGGCTATAGTGAGGGTGAAATAATAAATTGCACGGATATTGTTTATAGAAAGGTTTGTAGTCAGATCATGGTTTATGTCCCGTTTATGGCATGGGATGTCACAACCAAGAACTGCCCGTTTTGGACATATCACAAGCAGGAAATATATTTTTCGACTGGGAGAGACGTTAAATAAGGAAACCTAATTGATTGGGATTCTTTGAAAGAGGGTTCTGAACCCTAATCATTCAAGGACTATAAATAGTCCTTTTTTGACCTAATGGGGTGCTACACATAGAAAGAACCAAAAGAGCTTCGTTATTCTTCTTCCTCCATTGCATATTCTCTTGCTAGCACTAGGGTTTGTACAAAACCCCTAGCCCACGAGTTTTCCTTTTGCAACCTTCATATGGAATTCCATTAGAGCTAATCCAAGTGAAGATTACTATGGTTTGTGACAATTCGGTAAGAAGTTTCAAGGACAGAAGCTCTATTACAAAGGTAATCTTCTTCAAACCTTAATTTTGGTAAATCATTCATAGCTACATAGGGTGATTTCTGCTTTTGGGTCGTAAAATTTTGATTTTCCGCTACGTTTGCATATGTGATATGCATGTTTACAATCCCAACAGTGGTATTAAAGCCATCCTATAATTGTTATGTTTGATTTTAATTTGAAGAACAATGAAATTGCATGAAAAATTTATAATTAGGGTTCTTAGTTTCAATGGGATTGAAAATTGCCGATTTTGTTCATGTTGTACTTTCTGTTCATGTTATGAAATGTGTACAATAATGATTGAATGGATTAAGACGAATGTGATTCATGTAATTCATTTTGGAAATTATGTTTTTGATTGTCAAAATTGTTTTAAGTTGTTTAAAATTGATTA